>CAKAIZ010000155.1:0-57283 GCA_916610145.1 Eristalis arbustorum | reverse complement strand
TATTATACTGCTATTTTTATGTATATACTGCGCTGAATACCGCATTTCCTAAACTACTATGAAAGTTTTTGATCTTTAACCAACTTTTTCCTGTGATTTTTTACTAGTTTCTTCTTTTCATATAACTTTTACTGCTCTTTTACCTACTTTTTTCATTCAAAGTCTAATTATTTTCTCAATATTTTTATATTATATATATATATATATACTGCGCTGAAACCCGCATTTCCTTAACTACTATGAAAGTTTTTGATCTTTAACCAACTTTTTCCTGTGATTTTTACTAGTTTCTTCTTTTCATATAACTTTTACTGCTCTTTTACCTACATTTTTCATGGAAAATCTGATAATTTTCTCAATATTTTTATATTACATATATATATACTGCGCTGAAACTCGCATTTCCTAAACTACTATGAAAGTTTTTGATCTTTAACCAACTTTTTCCTGTCATTTTTACTAGTTTCTTCTTTTCATATAACTTTGTCTGCTCTTTTACCTACTTTTTTCATTCAAAGTCTGATTATTTTCTCAATATTTTTATATTATATATATATATATATACTGCGCTGAAACCCGCATTTCCTTATCTACTATGAAAGTTTTTGATCTTTAACCAACTTTTTCCTGTGATTTTTACTAGTTTCTTCTTTTCATATAACTTTTTCTGCTCTTTTACCTACTTTTTTCATGGAAAATCTGATTATTTCTCAATATTTTTATATTATATATATATACTGCGCTGAAACCCGCATTTCCTAAACTACTATGAAAGTTTTTGATCTTTAACCAACTTTTTCCTGTGATTTTTACTAGTTTCTTCTTTTCATATAACTTTTTCTGCTCTTTTACCTACTTTTTTCATGGAAAATCTGAATATTTTCTCAATATTTTTATATTATACTGCTATTTTTATGTATATACTGCGCTGAAACCCGCATTTCCTAAACTACTATGAAAGTTTTTGATCTTTAACCAACTTTTTCCTGTCATTTTTACTAGTTTCTTCTTTTCATATAATTTTTTTCTGCTCTTTTACCTACTTTTTTCATGGAAAATCTGATTATTTTCTCAATATTTTTATATTATATTTATATACTGCGCTGAAATCCGCATTTCCTAAACTACTATGAAAGTTTTTGATCTTTAACCAACTTTTTCCTGTCATTTTTACTAGTTTCTTCTTTTCATGTAACTTTTTCTGCTCTTTTACCTACTTTTTTCATGGAAAATCTGATTATTTTCTCAATATTTTTATATTATACTGCTATTTTTACGTATATACTGCGCTGAAACCCGCATTTCCTTAACTACTATGAAAGTTGTTGATCTTTAACCGACTTTTTCCTGTGATTTTTACTAGTTTCTCATTTTTATATAACTTTTTTCTGCTCTTTTACCTACTTTTTTCATGGAAAATCTAATTATTTTCTCAATATTTTTATATTATACTGCTATTTTTATATATATATACTGCGCTGAAACATGCATTTCCTAAACTCCTATGAAAGTTTTTGATCTTTAACCAACTTTTTCCTGTGATTTTTACTAGTTTCTTCTTTTCATATAACTTTTTCTGCTCTTTTACCTACTTTTTTCATTCAATGTCTGATTATTTTCTCAATATTTTTATATAATATATATATATACTGCGCTGAAACCCACATTTCCTTAACTACTATGAAAGTTTTTGATCTTTAACCAACTTTTTCCTGTGATTTTTACTAGTTTCTTCTTTTCATATAACTTTTCTGCTCTTTTACCTACTTTTTTCATGGAAAATCTGATTATTTTCTCAATATTTTTATATTATATTTATATACTGCGCTGAAACCCGCATTTCCTAAACTACTATGAAAGTTGTTGATCTTTAACCAACTTTTTCCTGTGATTTTTACTAGTTTCTTCTTTTCATATAACTTTTTTCTGCTCTTTTACCTACTTTTTTCATGGAAAATCTGATTATTTTCTCAATATTTTTATATTATACTGCTATTTTTATGTATATACTGCGCTGAAACCCGCATTTCCTAAACTACTATGAAAGTTTTTGATCTTTAACCAACTTTTTCCTGTGATTTTTACTAGTTTCTTCTTTTCATATAACTTTTTCTGCTCTTTTACCTACATTTTTCATGCAAAATCTCATTATTTTCTCAATATTTATATATTATATATATTCTGCGCTGAAATCCGAATTTCCTAAACTGCTATGAAAGTTTTTGATCTTTAACCAACTTTTTCCTGTGATTTTTACTAGTTTCTTCTTTTCATATAACTTTTTCTGGTCTTTTACCTACATTTTTCATGGAAAATCTGATTATTTTTCTCAATATTTTTATATTATATTTATATACTGCGCTGAAACCCGCATTTCCTAAACTACTATGAAAGTTTTTGATCTTTAAAACCAACTTTTTCCTGTCATTTTTTACTAGTTTCTTCTTTTCATATAACTTTTTCTGCTCTTTTACCTACATTTTTCATGGAAAATCTGATAATTTTCTCAATATTTTTATATTATATTTATATACTGCGCTGAAACCCGCAATTCCTAAACTACTATGAAAGTTGTTGATCTTTAACCAACTTTTTCCTGTGATTTTTACTAGTTTCTTCTTTTCATATAACTTTTTCTGCTCTTTTACCTACTTTTTTCATGGAAAATCTTCTAATTTTCTCAATATTTTTATATTATACTGCCTTTTTTAATGTATATACTGCGCTGAAACCCGCATTTCCTAAACTACTATGAAAGTTGTTGATCTTTAACCAACTTTTTCCTGTGATTTTTACTAGTTTCTTCTTTTCATATAACTTTTTCTGCTCTTTTACCTACTTTTTTCATGGAAAATCTGATTATAATCTCAATATTTTTTATATTATACTGCTATTTTTATGTATATACTGCGCTGAAACCCGCATTTCCTAAACTACTATGAAAGTTTTTGATCTTTAACCAACTTTTCCTGTGATTTTTACTAGTTTCTTCTTTTCATATAACTTTTTCTGCTCTTTTACCTACTTTTTTCATGGAAAATCTGATTATTTTCTCAATATTTTTTATATTACATATATATATACTGCGCTGAAACCCGCATTTCCTAAACTTGATCTTTAACAAACTTTTTCCTGTCATTTTTACTAGTTTCTTCTTTTCATATAACTTTTTCTACTCTTTTACCTACTTTTTTCATGGAAAATCTGATTATTTTCTCAATATTTTTATATTATATTTATATACTGCGCTGAAACCCGCATTTCCTAAACTACTATGAAAGTTGTTGATCTTTAACCAACTTTTTCCTGTGATTTTTACTAGTTTCTCTTCTTCTTCATATAACTTTTTCTGCTCTTTTACCTACTTTTTTCATGGAAAAATCTGATTATTTTCTCAATATTTTTATATTATACTGCTATTTTTATGTATATACTGCGCTGAAACCCGCATTTCCTAAACTACTATGAAAGGTTTTAGATCTTTAACCAACTTTTTCCTGTGATTTTTACTAGTTTCTTCTTTTCATATAAATTTTTCTGCTCTTTTACCTACATTTTTCATGGAAAATCTCATTATTTTCTCAATATTTTGATATTATATATATACTGCGCTGAAATCCGAATTTCCTAAACTGCTATGAAAGTTTTTGATCTTTAACCAACTTTTTCCTGTGATTTTTACTAGTTTCTTCTTCTTTTCATATAACTTTTTCTGGTCTTTTACCTACATTTTTCATGGAAAATCTGATTATTTTCTCAATATTTTTATATTATATTTTATACTACTGCGCTGAAACCCGCATTTCCTAAACTACTATGAAAGTTTTTGATCTTTAACCAACTTTTTCCTGTCATTTTTACTAGTTTCTTCTTTTTCATATAACTTTTTCTGCTCTTTTACCTACATTTTTCATGGAAAATCTGATAATTTTCTCAATATTTTTATATTATATTTATATACTGCACTGAAACCCGCAATTCCTAAACTACTATGAAAGTTGTTGATCTTTAACCAACTTTTTCCTGTGATTTTTACTAGTTTCTTCTTTTCATATAACTTTTTCTGCTCTTTTAACCTACTTTTTTCATGGAAAATCTTCTAATTTTCTCAATATTTTTATATTATATACTGCTATTTTTATGTATATACTGCGCTGGAAACCCGCATTTCCTAAACTACTATGAAAGTTGTTGATCTTTAACCAACTTTTTTCCTGTGATTTTTACTAGTTTCTTCTTTTCATATAACTTTTTCTGCTCTTTTACCTACTTTTTTTCATGGAAAATCTGATTATAATCTCAATATTTTTATATTATACTGCTACTTTTATGTATATACTGCGCTGAAACCCGCATTTCCTAAACTACTATGAAAGTTTTTGATCTTTAACCAACTTTTTCCTGTGATTTTTACTAGTTTCATCTATTCATATAACTTTTTCTGCTCTTTATTAAACTATATATATATACTGCGCTGAAACCCGCATTTCCTAAACTACTATGAAAGTTTTTGATCTTTAACAAACTTTTTCCTGTCATTTTTACTAGTTTCTTCTTTTCATATAACTTTTTCTGCTCTTTTACCTACATTTTTCATGGAAAATCTGATAATTTTCTCATTATTTTTATATTATATTTATATACTGCGCTGAAACCCGCATTTCCTAAACTACTATGAAAGTTGTTGATCTTTAACCAACTTTTTCCTGTGATTTTTACTAGTTTCTTCTTTTCATATAACTTTTTCTGCTCTTTTACCTACTTTTTTCATGGAAAATCTTCTAATTTTCTCAATATTTTTATATTATACTGCTATTTTTTATGTATATACTGCGCTGAAACCCGCATTTTCCTAAACCTACTATGAAAAGTTGTTGATCTTTAACCAACTTTTTCCTGTGATTTTTACTAGTTTCTTCTTTTCATATAACTTTTTCTGCTCTTTTTACCTACTTTTTTCATGGAAAAATCTTCTAATTTTTCTCAATATTTTATATTATACTGCTATTTTTATGTATATACTGCGCTGAAACCCGCATTTCCTAAACTACTATGAAAGTTGTTGATCTTTAACCAACTTTTTCCTGTGATTTTTACTAGTTTCTTCTTTTCATATAACTTTTTCTGCTCTTTTACCTACTTTTTCATGGAAAAATCTTCTAATTTTTCTCAATATTTTTATATTATACTGCTATTTTTATGTATATACTGCGCTGAAACCCGCATTTCCTAAACTACTATGAAAGTTGTTGATCTTTAACCAACTTTTTCCTGTGATTTTTACTAGTTTCTTCTTTTCATATAACTTTTTCTGCTCTTTTACCTACTTTTTTCATGGAAAATCTTCTAATTTTCTCAATATTTTTATATTATACTGCTATTTTTATGTATATACTGCGCTGAAACCCGCATTTCCTAAACTACTATGAAAGTTGTTGATCTTTAACCAACTTTTTCCTGTGATTTTTACTAGTTTCTTCTTTTCATATAACTTTTTTTGCTCTTTTACCTACTTTTTTCATGGAAAATCTGATTATAATCTCAATATTTTTATATTATACTGCTATTTTTATGTATATACTGCGCTGAAATCCGAATTTCCTAAACTGCTATGAAAGTTTTTGATCTTTAACCAACTTTTTCCTGTGATTTTTACTAGTTTCTTCTTTTCATATAACTTTTTCTGGTCTTTTACCTACATTTTTCATGGAAAATCTGATTATTTTCTCAATATTTTTATATTATATTTATATACTGCGCTGAAACCCGCATTTCCTAAACTACTATGAAAGTTTTTGATCTTTAACCAACTTTTTCCTGTCATTTTTACTAGTTTCTTCTTTTCATATAACTTTTTCTGCTCTTTTACCTACATTTTTCATGGAAAATCTGATAATTTTCTCAATATTTTTATATTATATTTATATACTGCGCTGAAACCCGCATTTCCTAAACTACTATGAAAGTTGTTGATCTTTAACCAACTTTTTCCTGTGATTTTTACTAGTTTCTTCTTTTCATATAACTTTTTCTGCTCTTTTACCTACTTTTTTCATGGAAAATCTTCTAATTTTCTCAATATTTTTATATTATACTGCTATTTTTATGTATATACTGCGCTGAAACCCGCATTTCCTAAACTACTATGAAAGTTGTTGATCTTTAACCAACTTTTTCCTGTGATTTTTACTAGTTTCTTCTTTTCATATAACTTTTTCTGCTCTTTTACCTACTTTTTTCATGGAAAATCTGATTATAATCTCAATATTTTTATATTATACTGCTATTTTTATGTATATACTGCGCTGAAACCCGCATTTCCTAAACTACTATGAAAGTTTTTGATCTTTAACCAACTTTTTCCTGTGATTTTTACTAGTTTCTTCTTTTCATATAACTTTTTCTGCTCTTTTACCTACCTTTTTCATGGAAAATCTGATTATTTTCTCAATATTTTTATATTACATATATATGTACTGCGCTGAAACCCGCATTTCCTAAACTACTATGAAAGTTTTTGATCTTTAACCAATTTTTTCCTGTGATTTTTACTAGTTTCTTCTTTTCATATAACTTTTTCTGCTCTTTTACCTACTTTTTTCATTCAAAGTCTGAATATTTTCTCAATATTTTTATATTATATATATATATACTGCGCTGAAACCCGCATTTCCTTAACTACTATGAAAGTTTTTGATCTTTAACCAACTTTTTCCTGTGATTTGTACTAGTTTCTTCTTTTCATATAACTTTTTCTGCTCTTTTACCTACTTTTTTCATGGAAAATCTGATTGTTTTCTCAATATTTTTATATTACATATATATATACTGCGCTGAAACCCGCATTTCCTAAACTACTATGAAAGTTTTTGATCTTTAACCAACTTTTTCCTGTGATTTTTACTAGTTTCTTCTTTTCATATAACTTTTACTGCTCTTTTACCTACATTTTTCATGGAAAATCTGATAATTTTCTCAATATTTTTATATTATATTTATATACTGCGCTGAAACCCGCATTTCCTAAACTACTATGAAAGTTGTTGATCTTTAACCAACTTTTTCCTGTCATTTTTACTAGTTTCTTCTTTTCATATAACTTTTTCTGGTCTTTTACCTACATTTTTCATGGAAAATCTCATTATTTTCTCAATATTTTTATATTATATATATACTGCGCTGAAATCCGAATTTCCTAAACTGCTATGAAAGTTTTTGATCTTTAACCAACTTTTTCCTGTGATTTTTACTAGTTTCTTCTTTTCATATAACTTTTTCTGCTCTTTTACCTACTTTTTTCATGGACAATCTGATTATTTTCTCAATATTTTTATATTATATTTATATACTGCGCTGAAACCCGCATTTCCTAAACTACTATGAAAGTTGTTGATCTTTAACCAACTTTTTCCTGTGATTTTTACTAGTTTCTTCTTTTCATATAATTTTTTCTGCTCTTTTACCTACCTTTTTCATGGAAAATCTGATTATTTTCTCAATATTTTTATATTACATATATATGTACTGCGCTGAAACCCGCATTTCCTAAACTACTATGAAAGTTTTTGATCTTTAACCATTTTTTCCTGTGATTTTTACTAGTTTCTTCTTTTCATATAACTTTTTCTGCTCTTTTACCTACTTTTTTCATTCAAAGTCTGATTATTTTCTCAATATTTTTATATTATATATATATATACTGCGCTGAAACCCGCATTTCCTTAACTACTATGAAAGTTTTTGATCTTTAATCAACTTTTTCCTGTGATTTGTACTAGTTTCTTCTTTTCATATAACTTTTTCTGCTCTTTTACCTACTTTTTTCATGGAAAATCTGATTATTTTCTCAATATTTTTATATTATACTGCTATTTTTATGTATATACTGCGCTGAAACCCGCATTTCCCAAACTACTATGAAAGTTTTTGATCTTTAACCAACTTTTTCCTGTGATTTTTACTAGTTTCTTCTTTTCATATAACTTTTTCTGCTCTTTTACCTACCTTTTTCATGGAAAATCTGATTATTTTCTCAATATTTTTATATTACATATATATGTACTGCGCTGAAACCCGCATTTTCTAAACTACTATGAAAGTTTTTGATCTTTAACCAATTTTTTCCTGTGATTTTTACTAGTTTCTTCTTTTCATATAACTTTTTCTGCTCTTTTACCTACTTTTTTCATTCAAAGTCTGATTATTTTCTCAATATTTTTATATTATATATATATATACTGCGCTGAAACCCGCATTTCCTTAACTACTATGAAAGTTTTTGATCTTTAATCAACTTTTTCCTGTGATTTGTACTAGTTTCTTCTTTTCATATAACTTTTTCTGCTCTTTTACCTACTTTTTTCATGGAAAATCTGATTATTTTCTCAATATTTTTATATTATACTGCTATTTTTATGTATATACTGCGCTGAAACCCGCATTTCCTAAACTACTATGAAAGTTTTTGATCTTTAACCAATTTTTTCCTGTCATTTTTACTAGTTTCTTCTTTTCATATAATTTTTTCTGCTCTTTTACCTACTTTTTTTCATGGAAAGTCTGATTATTTTCTCAATATTTTTATATAATATATATATAAACTGCGCTGAAACCCGCATTTCCTTAACTACTATGAAAGTTTTTGATCTTTAACCAACTTTTTCCTGTGATTTTTACTAGTTTCTTCTTTTCATATAACTTTTTCTGCTCTTTTACCTACTTTTTTCATGGAAAATCTGATTATTTTCTCAATATTTTTATATTATACTGCTATTTTTATGTATATACTGCGCTGAAACCCGCATTTCCTAAACTACTATGAAAGTTTTTGATCTTTAACCAACCTTTTCCTGTGATTTTTACTAGTTTCTTCTTTTCATATAACTTTTTCTGCTCTTCTACCTACTTTTTTCATTCAAAGTCTGATTATTTTCTCAATATTTTTATATTATATATATATAAAAAGTTTTTGATCTTTAACCAACTTTTTCCTGTGATTTTTACTAGTTTCTTCTTTTCATATAACTTTTTCTACTCTTTTACCTACTTTTTTCATGGAAAATCTGATTATTTTCTCAATATTTTTATATTATATTTATATACTGCGCTGAAACCCGCATTTCCTAAACTACTATGAAAGTTGTTGATCTTTAACCAACTTTTTCGTGTGATTTTTACTAGTTTCTTCTTTTCATATAACTTTTTCTGCTCTTTTACCTACTTTTTCATGGAAAATCTGATTATTTTCTCAATATTTTTATATTATACTGCTATTTTTATGTATATACTGCGCTGAAACCCGCATTTCCTAAACTACTATGAAAGTTTTTGATCTTTAACCAACTTTTTCCTGTGATTTTTACTAGTTTCTTCTTTTCATATAACTTTTTCTGCTCTTTTACCTACATTTTTCATGGAAAATCTCATTATTTTCTCAATATTTTTATATTATATATATACTGCGCTGAAATCCGAATTTCCTAAACTGCTATGAAAGTTTTTGATCTTTAACCAACTTTTTCCTGTGATTTTTACTAGTTTCTTCTTTTCATATAACTTTTTCTGGTCTTTTAACTACATTTTTCATGGAAAATCTCATTATTTTCTCAATATTTTTATATTATATATATACTGCGCTGAAATCCGAATTTCCTAAACTGCTATGAAAGTTTTTGATCTTTAACCAACTTTTTCCTGTGATTTTTACTAGTTTCTTCTTTTCATATAACTTTTTCTGCACTTTTACCTACATTTTTCATGGAAAATCTGATAATTTTCTCAATATTTTTATATTATATTTATATACTGCGCTGAAACCCGCATTTCCTAAACTACTATGAAAGTTGTTGATTTTTAACCAACTTTTTCCTGTGATTTTTACTATTTTCTTCTTTTCATATAACTTTTTCTGCTCTTTAACCTACTTTTTTCATGGAAAATCTGATTATTTTCTCAATATTTTTATATTATACTGCTATTTTTATGTATATACTGCGCTGAAACCCGCATTTCCTAAACTACTATGAAAGTTTTCGATCTTTAACCAACTTTTTCCTGTCATTTTTACTAGTTTCTTCTTTTCATATAACTTTTTCTGCTCTTTTTACCTACTTTTTTCATGGAAAATCTGATTATTTTCTCAATATTTTTATATTACATATATATATACTGCGCTGAAACCCGCATTTCCTAAACAACTATGAAACTTTTTGATCTTTAACCAACTTTTTCCTGTCTTTTTTACTAGTTTCTTCTTTTCATATAACTTTTTCTGCTCTTTTACCTACTTTTTTCATGGAAAATCTGATTATTTTCTCAATATTTTTATATTATACTGCTATTTTTATGTATATACTGCGCTGAAACCCGCATTTCTTAAACTACTATGAACGTTTTTGATCTTTAACCAACTTTTTCCTGTGATTTTTACTAGTTTCTTCTTTTTATATAACTTTTTCTGCTCTTTTACCTACTTTTTTCATGGAAAATCTGATTATTTTCTCAATATTTTTATATTATACTGCTATTTTTATGTATATACTGCGCTGAAACCCGCATTTCCTAAACGTCTATGAAAGTTTTTGATCTTTAACCAACTTTTTCCTGTGATTTTTACTAGTTTCTTCTTTTCATATAACTTTTTCTGCACTTTTACCTACATTTTTCATGGAAAATGTGATAATTTTCTCAATATTTTTATATTATATTTATATACTGCGCTGAAACCCGCATTTCCTAAACTACTATGAAAGTTGTTGATTTTTAACCAATTTTTTCCTGTGATTTTTACTAGTTTCTTCTTTTCATATAACTTTTTCTGCTCTTTTACCTACTTTTTTCATGGAAAATCTGATTATTTTCTCAATATTTTTATATTATACTGCTATTTTTATGTATATACTGCGCTGAAACCCGCATTTCCTAAACTACTATGAAAGTTTTTGATCTTTAACCAACTTTTTCCTGTCATTTTTACTAGTTTCTTCTTTTCATATAACTTTTTCTGCTCTTTTACCTACTTTTTTCATGGAAAATCTGATTATTTTCTCAATATTTTTATATTATACTGCTATTTTTATGTATATACTGCGCTGAAACCCGCATTTCCTAAACTACTATGAAAGTTTTTGATCTTTAACCAACTTTTTACTGTCATTTTTACTAGTTTCTTCTTTTCATATAACTTTTTCTGCTCTTTTACCTACTTTTTTCATTCAAAGTCTGATTATTTTCTCAATATTTTTATAAAATATATATATATACTGCGCTGAAACCAACATTTCCTTAACTACTATGAAAGTTTTTGATCTTTAACCAACTGAAACCCGCATTTCCTAAACTACTATGAAAGTTTTTGATCTTTAACCAACTTTTTCCTGTGATTTTTACTAGTTTCTTCTTTTCATATAAGTTTTTCTGCTCTTTTACCTACATTTTTCATGCAAAATCTCATTATTTTCTCAATATTTTTATATTATATATATACTGCGCTGAAATCCGAATTTCCTAAACTGCTATGAAAGTTTTTGATCTTTAACCAACTTTTTCCTGTGATTTTTACTAGTTTCTTCTTTTCATATTTTTCTGGTCTTTTACCTACATTTTTCATGGAAAATCTGATTATTTTCTCAATATTTTTATATTATATTTATATACTGCGCTGAAACCCGCATTTCCTAAACTACTATGAAAGTTTTTGATCTTTAACCAACTTTTTCCTGTCATTTTTACTAGTTTCTTCTTTTTCATATAACTTTTTCTGCTCTTTTACCTACTTTTTTCATGGAAAATCTGATTATTTTCGCAATATTTTTATATTATATTTATATACTGCGCTGAAACCCGCATTTCCTAAAAATGAATAAATGAATGTTGTTGATCTTTAACCAACTTTTTCCTGTGATTTTTACTAGTTTCTTCTTTTCATATAACTTTTTCTGCTCTTTTACCTACTTTTTTCATGGAAAATCTGATTATTTTCTCAATATTTTTATGTTACATATATATATACTGCGCTGAAACCCGCATTTCCTTAACTACTATGAAAGTTTTTGATCTTTAACCAACTTTTTCCTGTGATTTTTACTAGTTTCTTCTTTTCATAGAACTTTTTCTGCTCTTTTACCTACTTTTTTCATGGAAAATCTGATTATTTTCTCAATATTTTTATATTATATTTATATACTGCGCTGAAACCCGCATTTCCTAAACTACTATGAAAGTTTTTGATCTTTAACCAACTTTTTCCTGTGATTTTTACTAGTTTCTTCTTTTCGTATAACTTTTTCTGCTCTTTTACCTACTTTTTTCATTCAAAGTCTGATTATTTTCTCAATATTTTTATATTATATATATATACTGCGCTGAAACCCGCATTTCCTGAACTACTATGAAAGTTTTTGATCTTTAACCAACTTTTTCCTGTGATTTTTACTAGTTTCTTCTTTTCATATAACTTTTTCTGCTCTTTTACCTACTTTTTTCATGGAAAATCTGATTATTTTCTCAATATTTTAATATTATACTGCTATTTTTGTGTATATACTGCGCTGAAACCCGCATTTCCTAAACTACTATGAAAGTTTTTGATCTTTAACCAACTTTTTCCTGTGATTCTTACTAGTTTCTTCTTTTCATATAACTTTTTCTGCTCTTTTACCTACTTTTTTCATTCAAAGTCTGATTATTTTCTCAATATTTTTATATTATATATATATATACTGCGCTAAAACCCGCATTTCCTGAACTACTATGAAAGTTTTTGATCTTTAACCAACTTTTTCCTCTGATTTTTACTAGTTTCTTCTTTTCATAAAACTTTTTCTGCTCTTTTACCTACTTTTTTCATGGAAAATCTGATTATTTTCTCCATATTTTTATATTATACTGCTATTTTTATGTATATACTACGCTGAAACCCGCATTTCCTAAACTACTATGAAAGTTTTCGATCTTTAACCAACTTTTTCCTGTCATTTTTACTAGTTTCTTCTTTTCATATAACTTTTTCTGCTCTTTTACCTACTTTTTTCATGGAAAATCTGATTATTTTCTCAATATTTTTATATTATATTTATATACTGCGCTGAAACCCGCATTTCCTAAACTACTATGAAACTTTTTGATCTTTTAACCAACTTTTTCCTGTCATTTTTACTAGTTTCTTCTTTTCATAACTTTTTCTGCTCTTTTTACGTACTTTTTTCATGGAAAATCTGATTATTTTCTCAATATTTTTATATTATACTGCTATTTTTATGTATATACTGCGCTGAAACCCGCATTTCTTAAACTAGTATGAACGTTTTTGATCTTAACCAACTTTTTCCTGTGATTTTTACTAGTTTCTTCTTTTTATATAACTTTTTCTGCTCTTTTACCTACTTTTTTCATGGAAATCTGATTATTTTCTCAATATTTTTATATTATACTGCTATTTTTATGTATATACTGCGCTGAAACCCGCATTTCCTAAACTACTATGAAAGTTTTTGATCTTTAAACCAACTTTTTCCTGTGATTTTTACTAGTTTCTTCTTTTCATATAACTTTTTCTGCACTTTTACCTACATTTTTCATGGAAAATCTGATAATTTTCTCAATATTTTTTATATTATATTTATATACTGCGCTGAAACCCGCATTTCCTAAGCTACTATGAAAGTTTTCGATCTTTAACCAACTTTTTCCTGTCATTTTTACTAGTTTCTTTCTTTTCATATAACTTTTTCTGCTCTTTTACCTACTTTTTTCATGGAAAATCTGATTATTTTCTCAATATTTTTATATTATACTGCTATTTTTATGTATAATACTGCGCTGAAACCCGCATTTTCCTAAACTACTATGAAAGTTTTTGATCTTTAACCAACTTTTTCCTGTCATTTTTACTAGTTTCTTCTTTTCATATAACTGCTCTTTTACCTACTTTTTTCATGGAAAATCTGATTATTTTCTCATATTTTTATATTATACTGCTATTTTTATGTATATACTGCGCTGAAACCCGCATTTCCTAAACTACTATGAAAGTTTTTGATCTTTAACCAACTTTTTACTGTCATTTTTACTAGTTTCTTCTTTTCATATAACTTTTTCTGCTCTTTTACCTACTTTTTTCATTCAAAGTCTGATTATTTTCTCAATATTTTTATATTATATATATATATACTGCGCTGAAACCCGCATTTCCTAAACTACTATGAAAGTTTTTGATCTTTAACCAACTTTTTCCTGTGATTTTTACTAGTTTCTTCTTTTCATATAACTTTTTCTGCTCTTTTACCTACTTTTTTCATGGAAAATCTGATTATTTTCTCAATATTTTTATATTACATATATATATACTTTCGAGTCACTGACAATGCTCAAGGAGTATTTCCTGTCTAAAAAAGCTTCTCAAACTTGGCCGTTCGGATTCGGCGTAAAACTGTAGGTCCCTTCCACTCGTGAGAGAACAATAGCACGCACAACACGAGTGGTTGCTGAGAAGCTAGGCCCTGGCCCTCTATGGGCTGTAACGCCACCGATATTATTATTATTATTATTATTATAATTATTATACTGCGCTGAAACCCGCATTTCCGGAACTACTATGAAAGTTTTTGATCTTTAACCAACTTTTTCCTGTCATTTTTACTAGTTTCTTCTTTTCATATTACTTTTTCTGTTCTTTTACCTACATTTTTCATGGAAAATCTGATTATTTTCTCAATATTTTTATATTATACTGCTATTTTTATATATACTGCGATGAAACCCGCATTTCCTAAACTAATATGAAAGTTTTTGATCTTTAACCAACTTTTTCCTGTGATTTTTACTAGTTTCTTCTTTTCATATAACTTTTTCTGCTCTTTTACCTACTTTTTTCATTCAAAGTCTGATTATTTTCTCAATATTTTTATATTATATATATATATACTGCGCTGAAACCCGCATTTCCTTAACTACTATGAAAGTTTTTGATCTTTAACCAACTTTTTCCTGTGATTTTTACTAGTTTCTTCTTTTCATATAACTTTTTCTGCTCTTTTACCTACTTTTTTCATGGAAAATCTGATTATTTTCTCAATATTTTTATATTATACTGCAATTTTTATGTATATACTGCGCTGAAACCCGCATTTCCTAAACTACTATGAAAGTTTTTGATCCTTAACCAACTTTTTCCTGTGATTTTTACTAGTTTCTTCTTTTCATATAACTTTTTCTGCTCTTTTACCTACTTTTTTCACGGAAAATCTGATTATTTTCTCAATATTTTTATATTATACTGCTATTTTTATGTATATACTGCGATGAAACCCGCATTTCCTAAACTCCTATGAAAGTTTTTTGATCTTTAACCAACTTTTTTCTGTCATTTTTACTAGTTTCTTCTTTTCATATAACTTTTTCTGCTCTTTTACCTACTTTTTTCATGGAAAATCTGATTATTTTCTCAATATTCTTATATTATACTGCTATTTTTATATATATATACTGCGCTGAAACCCGCATTTCCTAAACTACTATGAAAGTTTTTGATCTTTAACCAACTTTTTCCTGTCATTTTTACTAGTTTCTTCTTTTCATATAACTTTTTCTGCTCTTTTACCTACTTTTTTCACGGAAAATCTGATTATTTTCTCAATATTTTTATATTATACTGCTATTTTTATGTATATACTGCGATGAAACCCGCATTTCCTAAACTACTATGAAAGTTTTTGATCTTTAACCAACTTTTTTCTGTCATTTTTACTAGTTTCTTCTTTTCATATAACTTTTTCTGCTCTTTTACCTACTTTTTTCATGGAAAATCTGATTATTTTCTCAATATTTTTATATTATACTGCTATTTTTATGTATATACTGCGCTGAAACCCGCATTTCCTAAACTACTATGAAAGTTTTTGATCTTTAACCAACTTTTTCCTGTCATTTTTACTAGTTTTCCTCTTTTCATATAACTTTTTTCTGCTCTTTTACCTACTTTTTTTCATGGAAAATCTGATTATTTTCTCAATATTTTTATATTATACTGCTATTTTTATGTATATAACTGCGCTGAAACCCGCATTCTTAAACTACTATGAACGTTTTTGATCTTTAACCAACTTTTTCCTGTGATTTTTACTAGTTTCTTCTTTTCATATAACTTTTTCTGCTCTTTTACCTACTTTTTTCATGGCAAATCTGATTATTTTCTCCATATTTTTATATTATACTGCTATTTTTATGTATATACTGCACTGAAACCCGCATTTCCTAAACTACTATGAACGTTTTTGATCTTTAACCAACTATTTCCTGTCATTTTTACTAGTTTCTTCTTTTCATATAACTTTTTCTGCTATTTTACCTACTTTTTTCATGGAAAATCTGATTATTTGCTCAATATTTTTATATTATATTTATATACTGCGCTGAAACCCGCATTTCCTAACCTACTATGAAACTTTTTGATCTTTAACCAACTTTTTCCTGTCATTTTTACTAGTTTCTTCTTTTTATATAACTTTTTCTGCTCTTTTACCTACTTTTTTCATGGAAAATCTAATTATTTTCTCAATAGTTTTATATTATACTGCTATTTTTATGTATATACTGCGCTGAAACCCGCATTTCCTAAACTACTATGAAAGTTTTTGATCTTTAACCAACTTTTTCCTGTGATTTTTACTAGTTTCTTCTTTTCATATAACTTTTTCTGCACTTTTACCTACATTTTTCATGGAAAATCTGATAATTTCTCAATATTTTTATATTATATTTATATACTGCGCTGAAACCCGCATTTCCTAAACTACTATGAAAGTTGTTGATCTTTAACCAACTTTTTCCTGTGATTTTTACTAGTTTCTTTTTTTCATATAACTTTTTCTGCTCTTTTACCTACTTTTTTCATGGAAAATCTGATTATTTTCTCAATATTTTTATATTATACTGCTATTTTTATGTATATACTGCGCTGAAACCCGCATTTCCTAAACTACAATGAAAGTTTTTGATCTTTAACCAACTTTTTCCTGTCATTTTTACTAGTTTCTTCTTTTCATATAACTTTTTCTGCTCTTTTACCTACTTTTTTCATGGAAAATCTGATTATTTTCTCAATATTTTTATATTATACTGCTATTTTTATGTATATACTGCGCTGAAACCCGCATTCCTAAACTACTATGAAAGTTTTTGATCTTTAACCAACTTTTTCCTGTGATTTTTACTAGTTTCTTCTTTTCATATAACTTTTTCTGCTCTTTTACCTACTTTTTTCATTCAAAGTCTGATTATTTTCTCAATATTTTTATATTACATATGTATATACTTCGCTGAAACCGCATTTCCTAAGCTACTATGAAAGTTTTTGATCTTTAACCAACTTTTTCCTGTCATTTTTACTAGTTTCTTCTTTTCATATAATCTTTTTTCTGCTCTTTTACCTACATTTTTTCATTCAAAGTCTGATTATTTTCTCAATATTTTTATATTATATATATATATACAGCGCTGAAACCCGCATTTCCTTAACTACTATGAAAGTTTTTGATCTTTAACCAACTTTTTCCTGTGATTTTTACTAGTTTCTTCTTTTCATATAACTTTTTCTGCTCTTTTACCTACTTTTTTCATGGAAAATCTGATTATTTTCTCAATATTTTTATATTACATATATATATACTGCGCTGAAACCCGCATTTCCTGAACTACTATGAAAGTTTTTGATCTTTAACCAACTTTTTCCTGTCATTTTTACTAGTTTCTTCTTTTCATATTACTTTTTCTGCTCTTTTACCTACATTTTTCATGGAAAATCTGATTATTTTCTCAATATTTTTATATTATACTGCTATTTTTATATATAATGCGATGAAACCCGCATTTCCTAAACTACTATGAAAGTTTTTGATCTTTAACCAACTTTTTCCTGTGATTTTTACTAGTTTCTTCTTTTCATATAACTTTTTCTGCTCTTTTACCTACTTTTTTCATTCAAAGTCTGATTATTTTCTCAATATTTTTATATTATATATATATATACTGCGCTGAAACCCGCATTTCCTTAACTACTATGAAAGTTTTTGATCTTTAACCAACTTTTTCCTGTGATTTTTACTAGTTTCTTCTTTTCATATAACTTTTTCTGCTCTTTTACCTACTTTTTTCATGGAAAATCTGATTATTTTCTCAATATTTTTATATTATACTGCTATTTTTATGTATATACTGCGCTGAAACCCGCATTTCCTAAACTACTATGAAAGTTTTTAATCTTTAACCAACTTTTTCCTGTGATTTTTACTAGTTTCTTCTTGTCATATAACTTTTTCTGCTCTTTTACCTACTTTTTTCATTCAAAATCTGATTATTTTCTCAATATTTGTATATTATATATATATATATACTGCGCTGAAACCCGCATTTCCTATACTACTATGAAAGTTTTTGATCTTTTAACCAACTTTTTCCTGTGATTTTTACTCGTTTCTTCTTTTCATACAACATTTTCTGCTCTTTTACCTACATTCTTCATAAAAAATCTGATTATTTTCACAATATTTTTATATTATACTGCTATTTTTATGTATATACTGCGCTGAAACCCGCATTTCCTAAACTACTATGAAAGTTTTTGATCTTTATCCAACTTTTTCCTGTGATTTTTACTAGTTTCTTCTTTTCATATAACTTTTTCTGCTCTTTTACCTACTTTTTTCATGGAAAATCTGATTATTTTCTCAATATTTTTATATTATACTGCTATTTTTATGTATATACTGCGCTGAAACCCGCATTTCCTAAACTACTATGAAAGTTTTTGGTCTTTAACCAACTTTTTCCTGTGATTTTTACTAGTTTCTTCTTTTCATATAACTTTTTCTGGTCTTTTACCTACATTTTTCATGGAAAATCTGATAATTTTCTCAAAAATTTTATATTATATTTATATACTGCGCTGAAACCCGCATTTCCTAAACTACTATGAAAGTTTTTGATCTTTAACCAACTTGTTCCTGTCATTTTTACTAGTTTCTTCTTTTCATATAACTTTTTCTGCTCTTTTACCTACATTTTTCATGGAAAATCTGATAATTTTCTCAATATTTTTTTATTATACTGCTATTTTTATGTATATACTGCGCTGAAACCCGCATTTCCTAAACTACTATGAAAGTTTTTGCTCTTTAACCAACTTTTTCCTGTGATTTTTACTAGTTTCTTCTTTTCATATAACTTTTTCTGCTCTTTTACCTACTTTTTTCATGGAAAATCGGATTAGAGTCTCAATATTTTTATATTATACTGCTATTTTTATGTATATACTGCGGTGAAACCCGCATTACCTAAATTACTATGAAAGTTTTTGATCTTTAACAAACTTTTTCCTGTGATTTTTACTAGTTTCTTCTTTTCATATAACTTTTTCTGCTCTTTTACCTACTTTTTTCATTCAAAGTCTGATTATTTTCTCAATATTTTTATATTATATATATATATACTGCGCTGAAACCCGCATTTCCTTAACTACTATGAAAGTTTTTGATCTTTAACCAACTTTTTCCTGTGATTTTTACTAGTTTCTTCTTTTCATATAACTTTTTTTGCTCTTTTACCTACTTTTTTCATGGAAAATCTGATTATTTTCTCAATATTTTTATATTACATATATATATACTGCGCTGAAACCCGCATTTCCTAAACTACTATGAAAGTTTTTGATCTCTAACCAACTTTTTCCTGTGATTTTTACTAGTTTCTTCTTTTCATATAACTTTTTCTGCTCTTTTACCTACTTTTTTCATGGAAAATCTGATTATTTTCTCAATATTTTTATATTATATTTATATACTGCGCTGAAACCCGCATTTCCTATACTACTATGAAAGTTTTTGATCTTTAACTAACTTTTTCCTGTCATTTTTACTAGTTTCTTCTTTTCATATAACTTTTTCTGCTCTTTTACCTACTTTTTTCATGGAAAATCTGATTATTTTCTCAATATTTTTATATTATATATATGTATACTGCGCTGAAACCCGCATTTCCTTAACTACTATGAAAGTTTTTGATCTTTAACCAACATTTTCCTGTGATTTTTTCTAGTTTCTTCTTTTCATATAACTTTTTCTGCTCTTTTACCTACTTTTTTCATGGAAAATCTGATTATTTTCTCAATATTTTTATATTACAAATATATATACTGCGCTGAAACCCGCATTTAATAAACTACTATGAAAGTTGTTGATCTTTAACCAACTTTTTCCTGTCATTTTTACTACTTTCTTCTTTTCATATAACTTTTTCTGCTCTTTTACCTACTTTTTTCATTCAAAGTCTGATTATTTTCTCAATATTTTTATATATTATATATTATATGTATACTGCGCTGAAACCCGCATTTCCTAAACTACTATGAAAATTTTTGAACTTTAACCAACTTTTTCCTGTGATTTTTACTAGTTTCTTCTTTTCATATAACTTTTTCTGCTCTTTTACCTAAATTTTTCATGGAAAATCTGATTATTTTCTCAATATTTTTATATTACATATATATATACTTTCGAGTCACTGACAATGCTCAAGGAGTATTTCCTGTCTAAAAAAAGCTTCTCAAACTTGGCCGTTCGGATTCGGCGTAAAACTGTAGGTCCCTTCCACTCGTGAGAGAACAATAGCACGCACAACACGAGTGGTTGCTGAGAAGCTAGGCCCTGGCCCTCTATGGGCTGTAACGCCACCGATATTATTATTATTATTATTATTATACTGCGCTGAAACCCGCATTTCCGGAACTACTATGAAAGTTTTTGATCTTTAACCAACTTTTTCCTGTCATTTTTACTAGTTTCTTCTTTTCATATTACTTTTTCTGTTCTTTTACCTACATTTTTCATGGAAAATCTGATTATTTTCTCAATATTTTTATATTATACTGCTATTTTTATATATACTGCGATGAAACCCGCATTTCCTAAACTAATATGAAAGTTTTTGATCTTTAACCAACTTTTTCCTGTGATTTTTACTAGTTTCTTCTTTTCATATAACTTTTTCTGCTCTTTTACCTACTTTTTTCATTCAAAGTCTGATTATTTTCTCAATATTTTTATATTATATATATATATACTGCGCTGAAACCCGCATTTCCTTAACTACTATGAAAGTTTTTGATCTTTAACCAACTTTTTCCTGTGATTTTTACTAGTTTCTTCTTTTCATATAACTTTTTCTGCTCTTTTACCTACTTTTTTCATGGAAAATCTGATTATTTTCTCAATATTTTTATATTATACTGCAATTTTTATGTATATACTGCGCTGAAACCCGCATTTCCTAAACTACTATGAAAGTTTTTTGATCCTTAACCAACTTTTTCCTGTGATTTTTACTAGTTTCTTCTTTTCATATAACTTTTTCTGCTCTTTTACCTACTTTTTTCACGGAAAATCTGATTATTTTCTCAATATTTTTATATTATACTGCTATTTTTATGTATATACTGCGATGAAACCCGCATTTCCTAAACTCCTATGAAAGTTTTTGATCTTTAACCAACTTTTTTCTGTCATTTTTACTAGTTTCTTCTTTTCATATAACTTTTTCTGCTCTTTTACCTACTTTTTTCATGGAAAATCTGATTATTTTCTCAATATTCTTATATTATACTGCTATTTTTATATATATATACTGCGCTGAAACCCACATTTCCTAAACTACTATGAAAGTTTTTGATCTTTAACCAACTTTTTCCTGTCATTTTTACTAGTTTCTTCTTTTCATATAACTTTTTCTGCTCTTTTACCTACTTTTTTCACGGAAAATCTGATTATTTTCTCAATATTTTTATATTATACTGCTATTTTTATGTATATACTGCGATGAAACCCGCATTTCCTAAACTACTATGAAAGTTTTTGATCTTTAACCAACTTTTTTCTGTCATTTTTACTAGTTTCTTCTTTTCATATAACTTTTTCTGCTCTTTTACCTACTTTTTTCATGGAAAATCTGATTATTTTCTCAATATTTTTATATTATACTGCTATTTTTATGTATATACTGCGCTGAAACCCGCATTTCCTAAACTACTATGAAAGTTTTTGATCTTTAACCAACTTTTTCCTGTCATTTTTACTAGTTTCCTCTTTTCATATAACTTTTTCTGCTCTTTTACCTACTTTTTTCATGGAAAATCTGATTATTTTCTCAATATTTTTATATTATACTGCTATTTTTATGTATATACTGCGCTGAAACCCGCATTTCTTAAACTACTATGAACGTTTTTGATCTTTAACCAACTTTTTCCTGTGATTTTTACTAGTTTCTTCTTTTCATATAACTTTTTCTGCTCTTTTACCTACTTTTTTCATGGCAAATCTGATTATTTTCTCCATATTTTTATATTATACTGCTATTTTTATGTATATACTGCGCTGAAACCCGCATTTCCTAAACTACTATGAACGTTTTTGATCTTTAACCAACTATTTCCTGTCATTTTTACTAGTTTCTTATTTTCATATAACTTTTTCTGCTATTTTACCTACTTTTTTCATGGAAAATCTGATTATTTGCTCAATATTTGTATATTATATTTATATACTGCGCTGAAACCCGCATTTCCTAAACTACTATGAAACTTTTTGATCTTTAACCAACTTTTTCCTGTCATTTTTACTAGTTTCTTCTTTTTATATAACTTTTTCTGCTCTTTTACCTACTTTTTTCATGGAAAATCTAATTATTTTCTCAATAGTTTTATATTATACTGCTATTTTTTATGTATATACTGCGCTGAAACCCGCATTTCCTAAACTACTATGAAAGTTTTTGATCTTTAACCAACTTTTTCCTGTGATTTTTACTAGTTTCTTCTTTTCATATAACTTTTTCTGCACTTTTACCTACATTTTTCATGGAAAATCTGATAATTTTCTCAATATTTTTATATTATATTTATATACTGCGCTGAAACCCGCATTTCCTAAACTACTATGAAAGTTGTTGATCTTTAACCAACTTTTTCCTGTGATTTTTACTAGTTTCTTTTTTTCATATAACTTTTTCTGCTCTTTTACCTACTTTTTTCATGGAAAATCTGATTATTTTCTCAATATTTTTATATTATACTGCTATTTTTATGTATATACTGCGCTGAAACCCGCATTTCCTAAACTACAATGAAAGTTTTTGATCTTTAACCAACTTTTTCCTGTCATTTTTACTAGTTTCTTCTTTTCATATAACTTTTTCTGCTCTTTTACCTACTTTTTTCATGGAAAATCTGATTATTTTCTCAATATTTTTATATTATACTGCTATTTTTATGTATATACTGCGCTGAAACCCGCATTTCCTAAACTACTATGAAAGTTTTTGATCTTTAACCAACTTTTTCCTGTGATTTTTACTAGTTTCTTCTTTTCATATAACTTTTTCTGCTCTTTTACCTACTTTTTTCATTCAAAGTCTGATTATTTTCTCAATATTTTTATATTACATATGTATATACTGCGCTGAAACCGCATTTCCTAAGCTACTATGAAAGTTTTTGATCTTTAACCAACTTTTTCCTGTCATTTTTACTAGTTTCTTCTTTTCATATAACTTTTTCTGCTCTTTTACCTACTTTTTTCATTCAAAGTCTGATTATTTTCTCAATATTTTTATATTATATATATATATACAGCGCTGAAACCCGCATTTCCTTAACTACTATGAAAGTTTTTGATCTTTAACCAACTTTTTCCTGTGATTTTTACTAGTTTCTTCTTTTCATATAACTTTTTCTGCTCTTTTACCTACTTTTTTCATGGAAAATCTGATTATTTTCTCAATATTTTTATATTACATATATATATATACTGCGCTGAAACCCGCATTTCCTGAACTACTATGAAAGTTTTTGATCTTTAACCAACTTTTTCCTGTCATTTTTACTAGTTTCTTCTTTTCATATTACTTTTTCTGCTCTTTTACCTACATTTTTCATGGAAAATCTGATTATTTTCTCAATATTTTTATATTATACTGCTATTTTTATATATAATGCGATGAAACCCGCATTTCCTAAACTACTATGAAAGTTTTTGATCTTTAACCAACTTTTTCCTGTGATTTTTACTAGTTTCTTCTTTTCATATAACTTTTTCTGCTCTTTTACCTACTTTTTTCATTCAAAGTCTGATTATTTTCTCAATATTTTTATATTATATATATATATACTGCGCTGAAACCCGCATTTCCTTAACTACTATGAAAGTTTTTGATCTTTAACCAACTTTTTCCTGTGATTTTTACTAGTTTCTTCTTTTCATATAACTTTTTCTGCTCTTTTACCTACTTTTTTTCATGGAAAATCTGATTATTTTCTCAATATTTTTATATTATACTGCTATTTTTATGTATATACTGCGCTGAAACCCGCATTTCCTAAACTACTATGAAAGTTTTTAATCTTTAACCAACTTTTTCCTGTGATTTTTACTAGTTTCTTCTTTTCATATAACTTTTTCTGCTCTTTTACCTACTTTTTTCATTCAAAATCTGATTATTTTCTCAATATTTGTATATTATATATATATATATACTGCGCTGAAACCCGCATTTCCTATACTACTATGAAAGTTTTTGATCTTTTAACCAACTTTTTCCTGTGATTTTTACTCGTTTCTTCTTTTCATACAACATTTTCTGCTCTTTTACCTACATTCTTCATAAAAAATCTGATTATTTTCACAATATTTTTATATTATACTGCTATTTTTATGTATATACTGCGCTGAAACCCGCATTTCCTAAACTACTATGAAAGTTTTTGATCTTTAACCAACTTTTTCCTGTGATTTTTACTAGTTTCTTCTTTTCATATAACTTTTTCTGCTCTTTTACCTACTTTTTTCATGGAAAATCTGATTATTTTCTCAATATTTTTATATTATACTGCTATTTTTATGTATATACTGCGCTGAAACCCGCATTTCCTAAACTACTATGAAAGTTTTTGGTCTTTAACCAACTTTTTCCTGTGATTTTTACTAGTTTCTTCTTTTCATATAACTTTTTCTGGTCTTTTACCTACATTTTTCATGGAAAATCTGATAATTTTCTCAAAAATTTTATATTATATTTATATACTGCGCTGAAAACCCGCATTTCCTAAACTACTATGAAAGTTTTTGATCTTTAACCAACTTGTTCCTGTCATTTTTACTAGTTTCTTCTTTTCATATAACTTTTTCTGCTCTTTTACCTACATTTTTCATGGAAAATCTGATAATTTTCTCAATATTTTTTTATTATACTGCTATTTTTATGTATATACTGCGCTGAAACCCGCATTTCCTAAACTACTATGAAAGTTTTTGATCTTTAACCAACTTTTTCCTGTGATTTTTACTAGTTTCTTCTTTTCATATAACTTTTTCTGCTCTTTTACCTACTTTTTTCATGGAAAATCGGATTAGAGTCTCAATATTTTTATATTATACTGCTATTTTTATGTATATACTGCGGTGAAACCCGCATTACCTAAATTACTATGAAAGTTTTTGATCTTTAACCAACTTTTTCCTGTGATTTTTACTAGTTTCTTCTTTTCATATAACTTTTTCTGCTCTTTTACCTACTTTTTTCATTCAAAGTCTGATTATTTTCTCAATATTTTTATATTATATATATATATACTGCGCTGAAACCCGCATTTCCTTAACTACTATGAAAGTTTTTGATCTTTAACCAACTTTTTCCTGTGATTTTTACTAGTTTCTTCTTTTCATATAACTTTTTTTGCTCTTTTACCTACTTTTTTCATGGAAAATCTGATTATTTTCTCAATATTTTTATATTACATATATATATACTGCGCTGAAACCCGCATTTCCTAAACTACTATGAAAGTTTTTGATCTCTAACCAACTTTTTCCTGTGATTTTTACTAGTTTCTTCTTTTCATATAACTTTTTCTGCTCTTTTACCTACTTTTTTTCATGGAAAATCTGATTATTTTCTCAATATTTTTATATTATATTTATATACTGCGCTGAGAACCCGCTTTTCCTATACTACTATGAAAGTTTTTGATCTTTAACTAACTTTTTCCTGTCATTTTTACTAGTTTCTTCTTTTCATATAACTTTTTCTGCTCTTTTACCTACTTTTTTCATGGAAAATCTGATTATTTTATCAATATTTTTATATTATATATATGTATACTGCGCTGAAACCCGCATTTCCTTAACTACTATGAAAGTTTTTGATCTTTAACCAACATTTTCCTGTGATTTTTTCTAGTTTCTTCTTTTCATATAACTTTTTCTGCTCTTTTACCTACTTTTTTCATGGAAAATCTGATTATTTTCTCAATATTTTTATATTACAAATATATATACTGCGCTGAAACCCGCATTTAATAAACTACTATGAAAGTTGTTGATCTTTAACCAACTTTTTCCTGTCATTTTTACTACTTTCTTCTTTTCATATAACTTTTTCTGCTCTTTTACCTACTTTTTTCATGGAAAATCTGATTATTTTCTCAATATTTTTATATATTATATATTATATGTATACTGCGCTGAAACCCGCATTTCCTAAACTACTATGAAAATTTTTGAACTTTAACCAACTTTTTCCTGTGATTTTTACTAGTTTCTTCTTTTCATATAACTTTTTCTGCTCTTTTACCTACATTTTTCATGGAAAATCTGATTATTTTCTCAATATTTTTATACTATATAAATATATATACTGCGCTGAAACCCGCATTTCCTAAACTACTATGAAAGTTTTTGATCTTTTACCAACTTTTATCTGCGATTTTTACTAGTTTCTTCTTTTCATATAACTTTTTCTGCTCTTTTACCTACATTTTTCATGGAAAATCTGATTATTTTCTCAATATTTTTATATTATATATATTATATATATACTGCGCTGAAACCCGCATTTCCTAAACTACTATGAAAGTTTTTGATCTTTAACCAACTTTTTCCTGTGATTTTTACTAGTTTCTTCTTTTCATATAACTTTTACTGCTCTTTTACCTACTTTTTTCATGGAAAATCTGATTATTTTCTCAATATTTTTATATATTATATATTATATGTATACTGCGCTGAAACCCGCATTTCCTGAACAACTATGAAAGTTTTTGATCTTTAACCAACTTTTTCCTGTGATTTTTACTAGTTTCTTCTTTTCATATAACTTTTACTGCTCTTTTACCTACTTTTTTCATGGAAAATCTGATTATTTTCTCAATATTTTTATATTACATATATATATACTGCGCTGAGAACCCGCATTTCCTTAACTACTATGAAAGTTTTTGATCTTTAACCAACATTTTCCTGTGATTTTTACTAGTTTCTTCTTTTCATATAACTATTTCTGCTCTTTTACCTACTTTTTTCATTCAAAGTATGATTATTTTCTCAATATTTTTATATTATATATATATACTGCGCTGAAACCCGCATTTCCTGAACTACTATGAAAGTTTTTGATCTTTAACAAACTTTTTCCTGTGATTTTTACAAGTTTCTTCTTTTCATATAACTTTTTCTGCTCTTTTACCTACTTTTTTCATTCAAAGTCTGATTATTTTCTCAATATTTTTATATTATATATATATTAACTGCGCTGAAACCCGCATTTCCTTAACTACTATGAAAGTTTTTGATCTTTAACCAACTTTTTCCTGTGATTTTTACTAGTTTCTTCTTTTCATATAACTTTTTCTGCTCTTTTACCTACTTTTTTCATGGAAAATCTGATTATTTTCTCAATATTTTAATATTATACTGCTATTTTTGTGTATATACTGCGCTGAAACCCGCATTTCCTAAACTACTATGAAAGTTTTTGATCTTTAACCAACTTTTTCCTGTCATTTTTACTAGTTTCTTCTTTTCATATAACTTTTTCTGCTCTTTTATCTACTTTTTTCATGGAAAATCTGATTATTTTCTCAATATTTTTATATTACATATATATATATACTGCGCTGAAACCCGCATTTCCTAAACTACTATGAAAGTTTTTGATCTTTAACCAACTTTTTCCTCTGATTTTTACTAGTTTCTTCTTTTCATATAACTTTTTCTGCTCTTTTACCTACATTTTTCATGGAAAATCTGATAATTTTCTCAATATTTTTATATTATATTTGTATACTGCGCTGAAACCCGCATTTCCTAAACTACTATGAAAGTTGTTGATCTTTAACCAACTTTTTCCTGTGATTTTTACTAGTTTCTTCTTTTCATATAACTTTTTCTGCTCTTTTACCTACATTTTTCATGGAATATCTGATTATTTTCTCAATATTTTTATATTATACTGCTATTTTTATATATATACTGCGCTGAAACCCGCATTTCCTAAACTACTATGAACGTTTTTGATCTTTAACCAACTTTTTCCTGTGATTTTTACTAGCTTCTTCTTTTTATATAACTTTTTCTGCTCTTTTACCTACTTTTTTCATGGAAAATCTGATTATTTTCTCAATATTTTTATATTACATATATATATACTGCGCTGAAACCCGCATTTCCTGAACTACTATGAAAGTTTTTGATCTTTAACCAACTTTTTCCTGTGATTTTTACTAGTTTCTTCGTTTCATATAACTTTTTCTGCTCTTTTACCTACTTTTTTCATGGAAAATCTGATTATTTTCTCAATATTTTTATATTACATATATATATACTGCGCTGAAACCCGCATTTCCTTAACAACTATGAAAGCTTTTGATCTTTAACCAACTTTTTCCTGTGATTTTTACTAGTTTCTTCTTTTCATATAACCTTTTCTGCTCTTTTACCTACTTTTTTCATTCAAAGTCTGATTATTTTCTCAATATTTTTATATTATATATATATATACTGCGCTGAAACCCGCATTTCCTTAACTACTATGAAAGCTTTTGATCTTTAACCAACTTTTTTCCTGTGATTTTTACTAGTTTCTTCTTTTCATATAACTTTTTCTGCTCTTTTACCTACTTTTTTCATGGAAAATCTGATAATTTTCTCAATATTCTTATATTATATTTATATACTGCGCTGAAACCCGCATTTCCTAAACTACTATGAAAGTTGTTGATCTTTAACAAACTTTTTCCTGTGATTTTTACTAGTTTCTTCTTTTCATATAACTTTTTCTGCTCTTTTACCTACTTTTTTCATGGAAAATCTGATTATTTTCTCAATATTTTTATATTATATTTATATACTGCGCTGAAACCCGCATTTCCTTAACTACTATGAAAGCTTTTGATCTTTAACCAACTTTTTCCTGTGATTTTTACTAGTTTCTTCTTTTCATATAACTTTTTCTGCTCTTTTACCTACTTTTTTCATGGAAAATCTGATTATTTTCTCAATATTTTTATATTATACTGCTATTTTTATATATATACTGCGCTGAAACCCGCATTTCCTGAACTACTATGAAAGTTTTTGATCTTTAACCAACTTTTTCCTGTCATTTTTACTAGTTTCTTCTTTTCATATAACTTTTTCTGCTCTTTTACCTACATTTTTCATGGAAAATCTGATAATTTTCTCAATATTTTTATATTATATTTATATACTGCGCTGAAACCCGCTTTTCCTAAACTACTATGAAAGTTTTTGATCTTTAACCAACTTTTTCCTGTGATTTTTACTAGTTTCTTCTTTTCATATAACTTTTTCTGCTCTTTTACCTACTTTTTTTCATGGAAAATCAGATTATTTTCTCAATATTTTAATATTATACTGCTATTTTTGTGTATATACTGCGCTGAAACCCGCATTTCCTAAACTACTATTAAAATTTTTGATCTCTAACCAACTTTTTCCTGTGATTTTTACTAGTTTCTTCTTTTCATATAACTTTTTCTGCTCTTTTACCTACTTTTTTCATGGAAAATCTGATTATTTTCTCAATATTTTAATATTATACTGCTATTTTTGTGTATATACTGCGCTGAAACCCGCATTTAATAAACTACTATGAAAGTTTTTGATCTTTAACCAACTTTTTCCTGTGATTTTTACTAGTTTCTTCTTTTCATATAACTTTTTCTGCTCTTTTACCCACTTTTTTCATGGAAAGTCTGATTATTTTATCAATATTTTTATATTATACTGCTATTTTTATGTATATACTGCGCTGAAACCCGCGTTTCCTAAACTACTATGAAAGTTTTTGATCTTTAACCAACTTTTTCCTGTCATTTTTACTAGTTTCTTCTTTTCAAATAACTTTTTCTGCTCTTTTACCTACTTTTTTCATGGAAAATCTGATTATTTTCTCAATATTTTTATATTACATATATATATACTGCGCTGAAACCCGCATTTCCTAGTTTCTTCTTTTCATATAACTTTTTCTGCTCTTTTACCTACTTTTTTTCATGGAAAATCTGATTATTTTCTCAATATTTTAATATTATACTGCTATTTTTGTGTATATACTGCGCTGAAACCCGCATTTCCTAAACTACTATTAAAGTTTTTGATCTCTAACCAACTTTTTCCTGTGATTGTTACTAGTTTCTTCTTTTCATATAACTTTTTCTGCTCTTTTACCTACATTTTTCATGGAAAATCTGATAATTTTCTCAATATTTTTATATTATATTTATATACTGCGCTGAAACCCGCTTTTCCTAAACTACTATGAAAGTTTTTGATCTTTAACCAACTTTTTCCTGTGATTTTTACTAGTTTCTTCTTTTCATATAACTTTTTCTGCTCTTTTACCTACTTTTTTTCATGGAAAATCAGATTATTTTCTCAATATTTTAATATTATACTGCTATTTTTGTGTATATACTGCGCTGAAACCCGCATTTCCTAAACTACTATTAAAATTTTTGATCTCTAACCAACTTTTTCCTGTGATTTTTACTAGTTTCTTCTTTTCATATAACTTTTTCTGCTCTTTTACCAACTTTTTTCATGGAAAATCTGATTATTTTCTCAATATTTTTATATTATACTGCTATTTTTATGTATATACTGCGCTGAAACCCGCAATTTCCTAAACTACTATGAAAGTTTTTGATCTTTAACCAACTTTTTCCTGTGATTTTTACTAGTTTCTTCTTTTCATAAAACTTTTTCTGCTCTTTTACCCACTTTTTTCATGGAAAGTCTGATTATTTTATCAATATTTTTATATTATACTGCTATTTTTATGTATATACAGCGCTGAAACCCGCATTTCCTAAACTACTATGAAAGCTTTTGATCTTTAACCAACTTTTTCCTGTCATTTTTACTACTTTCTTCTTTTCATATAACTTTTTCTGCTCTTTTACCTACTTTTTTCATGGAAAATCTGATTATTTTCTCAATATTTTTATATTATACTGCTATTTTTATGTATATACTGCGCTGAAACCCGCATTTCCTAAACTACTATGAAAGTTTTTGATCTTTAACCAACTTTTTCCTGTGATTTTTACTAGTTTCTTCTTTTCAAATAACTTTTTCTGCTCTTTTACCTACTTTTTTCATGGAAAATCTGATTATTTTCTCAATATTTTCTATAATATATATACTGCGCTGAAACCCGCATTTCCTAAACTACTATGAAAGTTTTTTATCTTTAACCATCTTTAACCAACTTTTTCCTGTGATTTTTACTAGTTTCTTCTTTTCATATAACTTTTTCTGCTCTTTTACCTACATTTTTCATGGAAAATCTGATAATGTTCTCAATATTTTTATATTATATTTATATACTGCGCTGAAACCCGCATTCCTAAACTACTATGAAAGTTGTTGATCTTTAACCAACTTTTTCCTGTGATTTTTACTAGTTTCTTCTTTTCATATAACTTTTTCTGCTCTTTTACCTACATTTTTCATGGAAAATCTGATTATTTTCTCAATATTTTTATATTACATATATATATACTGCGCTGAAACCCGCATTTCCTAAACTACTATGAAAGTTTTTGATCTTTAACCAACTTTTTCCTGTGATTTTTACTAGTTTCTTCTTTTCATATAACTTTTTCTGCTCTTTTACTACATTTTTCATGGAAAATCTGATAATTTTCTCAATATTTTTATATTATATTTATATACTGCGCTGAAACCCGCCATTTCCTAAACTACTATGAAAGCTTTTGATCTTTAACCAACTTTCTCCTGTCATTTTTACTAGTTTCTTCTTTTCATATAACTTTTTCTGCTCTTTTACCTACTTTTTTTCATGGAAAATCTGATTATTTTCTCAATATTCTTATTTTATACTGCTATTTTTTATATATATACTGCGCTGAAACCCGCATTTCCTAAACTACTATGAAAGTTTTTGATCTTTAACAAACTTTTTCCTGTGATTTTTGCTAGTTTCTTCTTTTCATATAACTTTTTCTGCTCTTTTACCTACTTTTTTCATGGAAAATCTGATTATTTTCTCAATATTTTTATATTATATATATATATACTGCGCTGAAACCGCATTTCCTAAACTACTATGAAAGTTTTTGATCTTTAACCAACTTTTCCTGTGATTTTTACTAGTTTCTTCTTTTCATATAACTTTTTCTGCTCTTTTACCTACTTTTTTCATGGAAAATCGGATTAGTTTCTCAATATTTTTATATTATACTGCTATTTTTTATGTATATACTGCGGTGAAACCCGCATTACCTAAATTACTATGAAAGTTTTTGATCTTTAACCAACTTTTTCCTGTGATTTTTACTAGTTTCTTCTTTTCATATAACTTTTTTCTGCTCTTTTACCTACTTTTTTCATTCAAAGTCTGATTATTTTCTCAATATTTTATATTTATATATATATATACTGCGCTGAAACCCGCATTTCCATAACTACTATGAAAGTTTTTGATCTTTAACCAACTTTTTCCTGTGATTTTTACTAGTTTCTTCTTTTTATATAGCTTTTTCTGCTCTTTCACCTACTTTTTTCATGGAAAATCTGATTATTTTCTCAATATTTTTATATTACATATATATATACTGCGCTGAAACCCGCATTTCCTAAACTACTATGAAAGTTTTTGATCTCTAACCAACTTTTTCCTGTGATTTTTACTAGTTTCTTCTTTTCATAAAGCTTTTTCTGCTCTTTTACCTACTTTTTTCATGGAAAATCTGATTATTTTCTCAATATTTTTTATATTATATTTATATACTGCGCTGCAACCCGCATTTCCTATACTACTATGAAAGTTTTTTTGATCTTTAACTAACTTTTTCCTGTCATTTTTACTAGTTTCTTTCTTTTCATATAACTTTTTCTGCTCTTTTACCTACTTTTTTCATGGAAAATCTGATTATTTTCTCAATATTTTTATATTATATATATGTATACTGCGCTGAAACCCGCATTTCCTTAACTACTATGAAAGTTTTTGATCTTAACCAACATTTTCCTGTGATTTTTTCTAGTTTCTTCTTTTCATATAACTTTTTCTGCTCTTTTACCTACTTTTTTCATGGAAAATCTGATTATTTTCTCAATATTTTTATATTACAAATATATATACTGCGCTGAAACCCGGCATTTAATAAACTACTATGAAAGTTGTTGATCTTTAACCAACTTTTTCCTGTCATTTTTACTACTTTCTTCTTTTCATATAACTTTTTCTGCTCTTTTACCTACCTTTTTTCATTCAAAGTCTGATTATTTTCTCAATATTTTTTATATATTATATATTATATGTATACTGCGCTGAAACCCGCATTTCCTAAACTACTATGAAAATTTTTGAACTTTAACCAACTTTTTCCTGTGATTTTTACTAGTTTCTTCTTTTCATATAACTTTTTTCTGCTCTTTTACCTACATTTTTCATGGAAAATCTGATTATTTTCTCAATATTTTTATACTATATAAATATATATACTGCGCTGAAACCCGCATTTCCTAAACTACTATGAAAGTTTTTGATCTTTTACCAACTTTTTTCTGTGATTTTTACTAGTTTCTTCTTTTCATATAACTTTTTCTGCTCTTTTACCTACATTTTTCATGGAAAATCTGATTATTTTCTCAATATTTTTATATTATATATATTATATATATACTGCGCTGATACCCGCATTTCCTAAACTACTATGAAAGTTTTTGATCTTTAACCAACTTTTTCCTGTGATTTTTACTAGTTTCTTCTTTTCATATAACTTTTACTGCTCTTTTACCTACTTTTTTCATGGAAAATCTGATTATTTTCTCAATATTTTTATATATTATATATTATATGTATACTGCGCTGAAACCCGCATTTCCTGAACAACTATGAAACTTTTTGATCTTTAACCAACTTTTTCCTGTGATTTTTACTAGTTTCTTCTTTTCATATAACTTTTACTGCTCTTTTACCTACTTTTTCCATGGAAAATCTGATTATTTTCTCAATATTTTTGTATTACATATATATATACTGCGCTGAAACCCGCATTTCCTTAACTACTATGAAAGTTTTTGATCTTTAACCAACATTTTCCTGTGATTTTTACTAGTTTCTTCTTTTCATATAACCATTTCTGCTCTTTTACCTACTTTTTTTCATTCAAAGTCTGATTATTTTCTCAATATTTTTATATTATATATATATACTGCGCTGAAACCCGCATTTCCTGAACTACTATGAAAGTTTTGATCTTTAACAAACTTTTTCCTGTGATTTTTACAAGTTTCTTCTTTTCATATAACTTTTTCTGCTCTTTTACCTACTTTTTTCATTCAAAGTCTGATTATTTTCTCAATATTTTTATATTATATATATATTAACTGCGCTGAAACCCGCATTTCCTTAACTACTATGAAAGTTTTTGATCTTTAACCAACTTTTTCCTGTGATTTTTACTAGTTTCTTCTTTTCATATAACTTTTTCTGCTCTTTTTACCTACTTTTTTCATGGAAAATCTGATTATTTTCTCATATTTTAATATTATACTGCTATTTTTGTGTATATACTGCGCTGAAACCCGCATTTCCTAAACTTACTATGAAAGTTTTTGATCTTTAACCAACTTTTTCCTGTCATTTTTACTAGTTTCTTCTTTTCATATAACTTTTTCTGCTCTTTTACCTACTTTTTTCATGGAAAATCTGATTATTTTCTCAATATTTTTATATTACATATATATATACTGCGCTGAAACCCGCATTTCCTAACTACTATGAAAGTTTTTGATCTTTAACCAACTTTTTCCTCTGATTTTTACTAGTTTCTTCTTTTCATATAACTTTTTCTGCTCTTTTACCTACATTTTTCATGGAAAATCTGATAATTTTCTCAATATTTTTATATTATATTTGTATACTGCGCTGAAACCCGCATTTCCTAAACTACTATGAAAGTTGTTGATCTTTAACCAACTTTTTCCTGTGATTTTTACTAGTTTCTTCTTTCATATAACTTTTTCTGCTCTTTTACCTACATTTTTCATGGAATATCTGATTATTTTCTCAATATTTTTATATTATACTGCTATTTATATATATATACTGCGCTGAAACCCGCATTCTCCTAAACTACTATGAACGTTTTTGATCTTTAACCAACTTTTTCCTGTGATTTTTACTAGCTTCTTCTTTTTATATAACTTTTTCTGCTCTTTTACCTACTTTTTTCATGGAAAATCTGATTATTTTCTCATATTTTTATATTACAATATATATATACTGCGCTGAAACCCGCATTTCCTGAACTACTATGAAAGTTTTTGATCTTTAACCAACTTTTTCCTGTGATTTTTACTAGTTTCTTCGTTTCATATAACTTTTCTGCTCTTTTACCTACTTTTTTCATGGAAAATCTGATTATTTTCTCAATATTTTTATATTACATATATATATACTGCGCTGAAACCCGCATTTCCTTAACAACTATGAAAGCTTTTGATCTTTAACCAACTTTTTCCTGTGATTTTTACTAGTTTCTTCTTTTCATATAACCTTTTCTGCTCTTTTACCTACTTTTTTCATTCAAAGTCTGATTATTTTCTCAATATTTTTATATTATATATATATATACTGCGCTGAAACCCGCATTTCCTTAACTACTATGAAAGCTTTTGATCTTTAACCAACTTTTTCCTGTGATTTTTACTAGTTTCTTCTTTTCATATAACTTTTTCTGCTCTTTTACCTACTTTTTTCATGGAAAATCTGATTATTTTCTCAATATTTTAATATTATACTGCTATTTTTGTGTATATACTGCGCTGAAACCCGCATTTCCTAAACTACTATGAAAGTTTTTGATCTTTAACCAACTTTTTCCTGTCATTTTTACTAGTTTCTTCTTTTCATATAACTTTTTCTGCTCTTTTACCTACATTTTTCATGGAAAATCTGATAATTTTCTCAATATTTTTATATTATATTTATATACTGCGCTGAAACCCGCATTTCCTAAACTACTATGAAAGTTTTTGATCTTTAACCAACTTTTTCCTGTGATTTTTACTAGTTTCTTCTTTTCATATAACTTTTTCTGCTCTTTTACCTACTTTTTTTTCATGGAAAATCAGATTATTTTCTCAATATTTTAATATTATACTGCTATTTTTGTGTATATACTGCGCTGAAACCCGCATTTCCTAAACTACTATTAAAATTTTTGATCTCTAACCAACTTTTTCCTGTGATTTTTACTAGTTTCTTCTTTTCATATAACTTTTTCTGCTCTTTTACCTACTTTTTTCATGGAAAATCTGATTATTTTCTCAATATTTTAATATTATACTGCTATTTTTGTGTATATACTGCGCTGAAACCCGCATTTAATAAACTACTATGAAAGTTTTTGATCTTTAACCAACTTTTTCCTGTGATTTTTACTAGTTTCTTCTTTTCATATAACTTTTTCTGCTCTTTTACCCACTTTTTTCATGGAAAGTCTGATTATTTTATCAATATTTTTATATTATACTGCTATTTTTATGTATATACTGCGCTGAAACCCGCATTTCCTAAACTACTATGAAAGTTTTTGATCTTTAACCAACTTTTTCCTGTCATTTTTACTAGTTTCTTCTTTTCAAATAACTTTTTCTGCTCTTTTACCTACTTTTTTCATGGAAAATCTGATTATTTTCTCAATATTTTTATATTATATATATATATACTGCGCTGAAACCCGCATTTCCTAGTTTCTTCTTTTCATATAACTTTTTCTGCTCTTTTACCTACTTTTTTCATGGAAAATCTGATTATTTTCTCAATATTTTAATATTATACTGCTATTTTTGTGTATATACTGCGCTGAAACCCGCATTTCCTAAACTACTATTAAAGTTTTTGATCTCTAACCAACTTTTTCCTGTGATTGTTACTAGTTTCTTCTTTTCATATAACTTTTTCTGCTCTTTTACCAACTTTTTTCATGGAAAATCTGATTATTTTCTCAATATTTTTATATTATACTGCTATTTTTATGTATATACTGCGCTGAAACCCGCATTTCCTAAACTACTATGAAAGTTTTTGATCTTTAACCAACTTTTTCCTGTGATTTTTACTAGTTTCTTCTTTTCATAAAACTTTTTCTGCTCTTTTACCCACTTTTTTCATGGAAAGTCTGATTATTTTATCAATATTTTTATATTATACTGCTATTTTTATGTATATACAGCGCTGAAACCCGCATTTCCTAAACTACTATGAAAGCTTTTGATCTTTAACCAACTTTTTCCTGTCATTTTTACTACTTTCTTCTTTTCATATAACTTTTTCTGCTCTTTTACCTACTTTTTTCATGGAAAATCTGATTATTTTCTCAATATTTTTATATTATACTGCTATTTTTATGTATATACTGCGCTGAAACCCGCATTTCCTAAACTACTATGAAAGTTTTTGATCTTTAACCAACTTTTTCCTGTGATTTTTACTAGTTTCTTCTTTTCAAATAACTTTTTCTGCTCTTTTACCTACTTTTTTCATGGAAAATCTGATTATTTTCTCAATATTTTCTATAATATATATACTGCGCTGAAACCCGCATTTCCTAAACTACTATGAAAGTTTTTGATCTTTAACCAACTTTTTCCTGTGATTTTTACTAGTTTCTTCTTTTCATATAACTTTTTCTGCTCTTTTACCTACTTTTTTCATGGAAAATCTGATAATGTTCTCAATATTTTTATATTATATTTATATACTGCGCTGAAACCCGCATTTCCTAAACTACTATGAAAGTTGTTGATCTTTAACCAACTTTTTCCTGTGATTTTTACTAGTTTCTTCTTTTCATATAACTTTTTCTGCTCTTTTACCTACATTTTTCATGGAAAATCTGATTATTTTCTCAATATTTTTATATTACATATATATATACTGCGCTGAAACCCGCATTTCCTAAACTACTATGAAAGTTTTTGATCTTTAACCAACTTTTTCCTGTGATTTTTACTAGTTTCTTCTTTTCATATAACTTTTTCTGCTCTTTTACCTACATTTTTCATGGAAAATCTGATAATTTTCTCAATATTTTTATATTATATTTATATACTGCGCTGAAACCCGCATTTCCTAAACTACTATGAAAGCTTTTGATCTTTAACCAACTTTCTCCTGTCATTTTTACTAGTTTCTTCTTTTCATATAACTTTTTCTGCTCTTTTACCTACTTTTTTCATGGAAAATCTGATTATTTTCTCAATATTCTTATTTTATACTGCTATTTTTATATATATACTGCGCTGAAACCCGCATTTCCTAAACTACTATGAAAGTTTTTGATCTTTAACAAACTTTTTCCTGTGATTTTTGCTAGTTTCTTCTTTTCATATAACTTTTTCTGCTCTTTTACCTACTTTTTTCATGGAAAATCTGATTATTTTCTCAATATTTTTATATTATATATATATATACTGCGCTGAAACCCGCATTTCCTAAACTACTATGAAAGTTTTTGATCTTTAACCAACTTTTTCCTGTCATTTTTACTAGTTTCTTCTTTTCATATAACTTTTTCTGCTCTTTTACCTACTTTTTTCATTCAAAGTCTGATTATTTTCTCAATATTTTTATATTATATATATATATACTGCGCTGAAACCCGCATTTCCTTAACTACTATGAAAGTTTTCGATCTTTAACCAACTTTTTCCTGTGATTTTTACTAGTTTCTTCTTTCCATAAAACTTTTTCTGCTCTTTTACCTACTTTTTTCATGGAAAATCTGATTATTTTCTCAATATTTTTATAATATACTGCAATTTTTATGTATATACTGCGCTGAAACCCGCATTTCCTAAACCACTATGAAAGTTTTTGATCTTTTACCAATTGTTTCCTGTCATTTTTACTAGTTTCTTCTTTTCATATAACTTTTTCTGCTCTTTTACCTACATTTTTCATGGAAAATCTGATAATTTTCTAAATATTTTTATATTATATTTATATACTGCGCTGAAACCCGCATTTCCTAAACTACTATGAAAGTTGTTGATCTTTAACCAACTTTTTGCTTTGATTTTTACTAGTTTCTTCTTTTCATATAACTTTTTCTGCTCTTTTACCTACTTTTTTCATGGAAAATCTGATTATTTTCTCAATATTTTTATATTATACTGCTATTTTTATGTATATACTGCGCTGAAACCCGCATTTCCTAAACTACTATGAAAGTTTTTGATCTCTAACCAACTTTTTCCTGTGATTTTTTCTAGTTTCTTCTTTTCATATAACTTTTTCTGCTCTTTTACCTACATTTTTCATGGAAAATCTGATAATTTTCTCAATATTTTTATATTATATTTATATACTGCGCTGAAACCCGCATTTCCTAAACTACTATGAAAGTCGTTGATCTTTAACCAACTTTTTCCTGTGATTTTTACTAGTTCTTTCTTTTCATATAACTTTTTCTGCTCTTTTACCTACTTTTTTTCATGGAAAATCTGATTATTTTCTCAATATTTTTATATTATACTGCTATTTTTATGTATATACTGCGCTGAAACCCGCATTTCCTAAACTACTATGAAAGTTTTTGATCTTTAACCAACTTTTTCCTGTCATTTTTACTAGTTTCTTCTTTTCATATAACTTTTTCTGCTCTTTTACCTACTTTTTTCATGGAAAATCTGATTATTTTCTCAATATTTTTATATTACATATATATATACTGCGCTGAAACCCGCATTTCCTAAACTACTATGAAAGTTTTTGATCTCTAACCAACTTTTTCCTGTGATTTTTTCTAGTTTCTTCTTTTCATATAACTTTTTCTGCTCTTTTACCTACATTTTTCATGGAAAATCTGATAATTTTCTCAATATTTTTATATTATATTTATATACTGCGCTGAAACCCGCATTTCCTAAACTACTATGAAAGTCGTTGATCTTTAACCAACTTTTTCCTGTGATTTTTACTAGTTCTTTCTTTTCATATAACTTTTTCTGCTCTTTTACCTACTTTTTTCATGGAAAATCTGATTATTTTCTCAATATTCTTATATTATACTGCTATTTTTATTTATATACTGCGCTGAAACCCCCATTTCCTAAACTACTATGAAAGTTTTTGATCTTTAACCAACTTTTTCCTGTCATTTTTACTAGTTTCTTCTTTTCATATAACTTTTTCTGCTCTTTTACCTACATTTTTCATGGATAATCTGATAATTTTCTCAATATTTTTATATTATATTTATAAACTGCGCTGAAACCCGCATTTCCCAAACTACTATGAAAGTTGTTGATCTTTAACCAACTTTTTCCTGTGATTTTTACTAGTTTCTTCTTTTCATATAACTTTTTCTGCTCTTTTACCTACTTTTTTCATGGAAAATCTGATTATTTTCTCAATATTTTTATATTACATATATATATACTGCGCTGAAACCCGCATTTCCTAAACTACTATGAAAGTTTTTGATCTTTAACCAACTTTTTCCTGTGATTTTTACTAGTTTCTTCTTTTCATATAACTTTTTCTGCTCTTTTACCTACTTTTTTCATGGAAAATCTGATTATTTTCTCAATATTCTTATATTATACTGCTATTTTTATTTATATACTGCGCTGAAACCCCCATTTCCTAAACTACTATGAAAGTTTTTGATCTTTAACCAACTTTTCCTGTCATTTTTACTAGTTTCTTCTTTTCATATAACTTTTTCTGCTCTTTTACCTACTTTTTTCATGGAAAATCTGATTATTTTCTCAATATTTTTATATTACATATATATATACTGCGCTGAAACCCGCATTTCCTAAACTACTATGAAAGTTTTTGATCTCTAACCAACTTTTTCCTGTGATTTTTTCTAGTTTCTTCTTTTCATATAACTTTTTCTGCTCTTTTACCTACATTTTTCATGGAAAATCTGATAATTTTCTCAATATTTTTATATTATATTTATATACTGCGCTGAAACCCGCATTTCCTAAACTACTATGAAAGTCGTTGATCTTTAACCAACTTTTTCCTGTGATTTTTACTAGTTCTTTCTTTTCATATAACTTTTTCTGCTCTTTTACCTACTTTTTTCATGGAAAATCTGATTATTTTCTCAATATTCTTATATTATACTGCTATTTTTATTTATATACTGCGCTGAAACCCCCATTTCCTAAACTACTATGAAAGTTTTTGATCTTTAACCAACTTTTTCCTGTCATTTTTACTAGTTTCTTCTTTTCATATAACTTTTTCTGCTCTTTTACCTACATTTTTCATGGATAATCTGATAATTTTCTCAATATTTTTATATTATATTTATAAACTGCGCTGAAACCCGCATTTCCCAAACTACTATGAAAGTTGTTGATCTTTAACCAACTTTTTCCTGTGATTTTTACTAGTTTCTTCTTTTCATATAACTTTTTCTGCTCTTTTACCTACTTTTTTCATGGAAAATCTGATTATTTTCTCAATATTTTTATATTACATATATATATACTGCGCTGAAACCCGCATTTCCTAAACTACTATGAAAGTTTTTGATCTTTAACCAACTTTTTCCTGTGATTTTTACTAGTTTCTTCTTTTCATATAACTTTTTCTGCTCTTTTACCTACTTTTTTCATGGAAAATCTGATTATTTTCTCAATATTCTTATATTATACTGCTATTTTTATTTATATACTGCGCTGAAACCCCCATTTCCTAAACTACTATGAAAGTTTTTGATCTTTAACCAACTTTTCCTGTCATTTTTACTAGTTTCTTCTTTTCATATAACTTTTTCTGCTCTTTTACCTACTTTTTTCATGGAAAATCTGATTATTTTCTCAATATTTTTATATTACATATATATATACTGCGCTGAAACCCGCATTTCCTAAACTACTATGAAAGTTTTTGATCTTTAACCAACTTTTTCCTGTGATTTTTACTAGTTTCTTCTTTTCATATAACTTTTTCTGCTCTTTTACCTACTTTTTTCATGGAAAATCTGATTATTTTCTCAATATTCTTATATTATACTGCTATTTTTATTTATATACTGCGCTGAAACCCCCATTTCCTAAACTACTATGAAAGTTTTTGATCTTTAACCAACTTTTTCCTGTCATTTTTACTAGTTTCTTCTTTTCATATAACTTTTTCTGCTCTTTTACCTACATTTTTCATGGATAATCTGATAATTTTCTCAATATTTTTATATTATATTTATAAACTGCGCTGAAACCCGCATTTCCCAAACTACTATGAAAGTTGTTGATCTTTAACCAACTTTTTCCTGTGATTTTTACTAGTTTCTTCTTTTCATATAACTTTTTCTGCTCTTTTACCTACTTTTTTCATGGAAAATCTGATTATTTTCTCAATATTTTTATATTACATATATATATACTGCGCTGAAACCCGCATTTCCTAAACTACTATGAAAGTTTTTGATCTTTAACCAACTTTTTCCTGTCATTTTTACTAGTTTCTTCTTTTCATATAACTTTTTCTGCTCTTTTACCTACTTTTTTCATTCAAAGTCTGATTATTTTCTCAATATTTTTATATTATATATATATATACTGCGCTGAAACCCGCATTTCCTTAACTACTATGAAAGTTTTCGATCTTTAACCAACTTTTTCCTGTGATTTTTACTAGTTTCTTCTTTCCATAAAACTTTTTCTGCTCTTTTACCTACTTTTTTCATGGAAAATCTGATTATTTTCTCAATATTTTTATAATATACTGCAATTTTTATGTATATACTGCGCTGAAACCCGCATTTCCTAAACCACTATGAAAGTTTTTGATCTTTTACCAATTTTTTCCTGTCATTTTTACTAGTTTCTTCTTTTCATATAACTTTTTCTGCTCTTTTACCTACATTTTTCATGGAAAATCTGATAATTTTCTAAATATTTTTATATTATATTTATATACTGCGCTGAAACCCGCATTTCCTAAACTACTATGAAAGTTGTTGATCTTTAACCAACTTTTTGCTTTGATTTTTACTAGTTTCTTCTTTTCATATAACTTTTTCTGCTCTTTTACCTACTTTTTTCATGGAAAATCTGATTATTTTCTCAATATTTTTATATTATACTGCTATTTTTATTTATATACTGCGCTGAAACCCGCATTTCCTAAACTACTATGAAAGTTTTTGATCTCTAACCAACTTTTTCCTGTGATTTTTTCTAGTTTCTTCTTTTCATATAACTTTTTCTGCTCTTTTACCTACATTTTTCATGGAAAATCTGATAATTTTCTCAATATTTTTATATTATATTTATATACTGCGCTGAAACCCGCATTTCCTAAACTACTATGAAAGTCGTTGATCTTTAACCAACTTTTTCCTGTGATTTTTACTAGTTCTTTCTTTTCATATAACTTTTTCTGCTCTTTTACCTACTTTTTTCATGGAAAATCTGATTATTTTCTCAATATTTTTATATTATACTGCTATTTTTATGTATATACTGCGCTGAAACCCGCATTTCCTAAACTACTATGAAAGTTTTTGATCTTTAACCAACTTTTTCCTGTCATTTTTACTAGTTTCTTCTTTTCATATAACTTTTTCTGCTCTTTTACCTACTTTTTTCATGGAAAATCTGATTATTTTCTCAATATTCTTATATTATACTGCTATTTTTATTTATATACTGCGCTGAAACCCCCATTTCCTAAACTACTATGAAAGTTTTTGATCTTTAACCAACTTTTCCTGTCATTTTTACTAGTTTCTTCTTTTCATATAACTTTTTCTGCTCTTTTACCTACTTTTTTCATGGAAAATCTGATTATTTTCTCAATATTTTTATATTACATATATATATACTGCGCTGAAACCCGCATTTCCTAAACTACTATGAAAGTTTTTGATCTTTAACCAACTTTTTCCTGTGATTTTTACTAGTTTCTTCTTTTCATATAACTTTTTCTGCTCTTTTACCTACTTTTTTCATGGAAAATCTGATTATTTTCTCAATATTCTTATATTATACTGCTATTTTTATTTATATACTGCGCTGAAACCCCCATTTCCTAAACTACTATGAAAGTTTTTGATCTTTAACCAACTTTTTCCTGTCATTTTTACTAGTTTCTTCTTTTCATATAACTTTTTCTGCTCTTTTACCTACATTTTTCATGGATAATCTGATAATTTTCTCAATATTTTTATATTATATTTATAAACTGCGCTGAAACCCGCATTTCCCAAACTACTATGAAAGTTGTTGATCTTTAACCAACTTTTTCCTGTGATTTTTACTAGTTTCTTCTTTTCATATAACTTTTTCTCCTCTTTTACCTACTTTTTTCATGGAAAATCTGATTATTTTCTCAATATTTTTATATTACATATATATATACTGCGCTGAAACCCGCATTTCCTAAACTACTATGAAAGTTTTTGATCTTTAACCAACTTTTTCCTGTGATTTTTACTAGTTTCTTCTTTTCATATAACTTTTTCTGCTCTTTTACCTACTTTTTTCATGGAAAATCTGATTATTTTCTCAATATTCTTATATTATACTGCTATTTTTATATATATACTGCGCTGAAACCCGCATTTCCTAGACTTCTATGAAAGTTTTTGATCTTTAACAAACTTTTTCCTGTGATTTTTACTAGTTTCTTCTTTTCATATAACTTTTTCTGCTCTTTTACCTACTTTTTTCATGGAAAATCTGATTATTTTCTCAATATTTTAATATTATACTGCTATTTTTGTGTATATACTGCGCTGAAACCCGCATTTCCTAAACTACTATGAAAGTTTTTGATCTTTAACCAACTTTTTCCTGTGATTTTTACTAGTTTCTTCTTTTCATATAACTTTTTCTGCTCTTTTACCTACATTTTTCATTCAAAGCCTGATTATTTTCTCAATATTTTTATATTATATATATATATATACTGCGCTGAAACCCGCATTTCCTTAACTACTATGAAAGTTTTTGATCTTTAACCAACTTTTTCCTGTGATTTTTACTAGTTTCTTCTTTTCATATAACTTTTTCTGCTCTTTTGCCTACTTTTTTCATGGAAAATCTGATTATTTTCTCAATATTTTTATAATATACTGCTATTTTTATGTATATACTGCGCTGAAACCCGCATTTCCTAAACTACTATGAAAGTTTTTGATCTTTAACCAACTTTTTCCTGTCATTTTTACTAGTTTCTTCTTTTCATATAACTTTTTCTGCTCTTTTACCTACTTTTTTCATTCAAAGTCTGATTATTTTCTCAATATTTTTATATTGTATATATATATATACTGCGCTGAAACCCGCATTTCCTTAACTACTATGAAAGTTTTTGATCTTTAACCAACTTTTTCCTGTGATTTTTACTAGTTTCTTCTTTTCATATAACTTTTTCTGCTTTTTTGAGTACTTTTTTCATGGAAAATCTGATTATTTTCTCAATATTTTTATATTATACTGCTATTTTTATGTATATACTGCGCTGAAACCCGCATTTCCTAAACTACTATGAAAGTTTTTGATCTTTAACCAACTTTTTCCTGTCATTTTTACTAGTTTCTCCTTTTCATATAACTTTTTCTGCTCTTTTACCTACTTTTTTCATGGAAAATCTGATTATTTTCTCAATATTTTTATATTACATATATATATATACTGCGCTAAAACCCGCATTTCCTAAACTACTATGAAAGTTTTTGATCTTTAACCAACTTTTTCCTGTGATTTTTACTAGTTTCTTCTTTTCATATAACTTTTTCTGCTCTTTTACCTACATTTTTCATGGAAAATCTGATCATTTTCTCAATATTTTTATATTATATTTATATACTGCGCTGAAACCCGCATTTCCTATACTACTATGAAAGTTTTTGATCTTTAACCAACTTTTTCCTGTGATTTTTACTAGTTTCTTCTTTTCATATAACTTTTTCTGCTCTTTTACCTACTTTTTTCATGGAAAATCTGATTATTTTCTCAATATTTTTATATTATACTGCTATTTTTATGTATATACTGCGCTGAAACCCGCATTTCCTAAACTACTATGAAAGTTTTATAACTTTTTCTGCTCTTTTACCCACTTTTTTCATGGAAAGTCTGATTATTTTATCAATATTTTTATATTATACTGCTATTTTTATGTATATACTGCGCTGAAACCCGCATTTCCTAAACTACTATGAAAGTTTTTGATCTTTAACCAACTTTTTCCTGTCATTTTTACTAGTTTCTTCTTTTCAAATAACTTTTTCTGCTCTTTTACCTACTTTTTTCATGGAAAATCTGATTATTTTCTCAATATTTTTATATTACATATATATATACTGCGCTGAAACCCGCATTTCCTAGTTTCTTCTTTTCATATAACTTTTTCTGCTCTTTTACCTACTTTTTTTCATGGAAAATCTGATTATTTTCTCAATATTTTAATATTATACTGCTATTTTTGTGTATATACTGCGCTGAAACCCGCATTTCCTAAACTACTATTAAAGTTTTTGATCTCTAACCAACTTTTTCCTGTGATTTTTACTAGTTTCTTCTTTTCATATAACTTTTTCTGCTCTTTTACCAACTTTTTTCATGGAAAATCTGATTATTTTCTCAATATTTTTATATTACATATATATATACTGCGCTGAAACCCGCATTTCCTTAACTACTATGAAAGTTTTTGATCTTTAACCAACTTTTTCCTGTGATTTTTACTAGTTTCTTCTTTTTATATAGCTTTTTCTGCTCTTTCACCTACTTTTTTCATGGAAAATCTGATTATTTTCTCAATATTTTTATATTACATATATATATACTGCGCTGAAACCCGCATTTCCTAAACTACTATGAAAGTTTTTGATCTCTAACCAACTTTTTCCTGTGATTTTTACTAGTTTCTTCTTTTCATATAACTTTTTCTGCTCTTTTACCTACTTTTTTCATGGAAAATCTGATTATTTTCTCAATATTTTTATATTATATTTATATACTGCGCTGAAACCCGCATTTCCTATACTACTATGAAAGTTTTTGATCTTTAACTAACTTTTTCCTGTCATTTTTACTAGTTTCTTCTTTTCATATAACTTTTTCTGCTCTTTTACCTACTTTTTTCATGGAAAATCTGATTATTTTCTCAATATTTTTATATTATATATATGTATACTGCGCTGAAACCCGCATTTCCTTAACTACTATGAAAGTTTTTGATCTTTAACCAACATTTTCCTGTGATTTTTTCTAGTTTCTTCTTTTCATATAACTTTTTCTGCTCTTTTACCTACTTTTTTCATGGAAAATCTGATTATTTTCTCAATATTTTTATATTACAAATATATATACTGCGCTGAAACCCGCATTTAATAAACTACTATGAAAGTTGTTGATCTTTAACCAACTTTTTCCTGTCATTTTTACTACTTTCTTCTTTTCATATAACTTTTTCTGCTCTTTTACCTACTTTTTTCATTCAAAGTCTGATTATTTTCTCAATATTTTTATATATTATATATTATATGTATACTGCGCTGAAACCCGCATTTCCTAAACTACTATGAAAATTTTTGAACTTTAACCAACTTTTTCCTGTGATTTTTACTAGTTTCTTCTTTTCATATAACTTTTTCTGCTCTTTTACCTACATTTTTCATGGAAAATCTGATTATTTTCTCAATATTTTTATACTATATAAATATATATACTGCGCTGAAACCCGCATTTCCTAAACTACTATGAAAGTTTTTGATCTTTTACCAACTTTTTTCTGTGATTTTTACTAGTTTCTTCTTTTCATATAACTTTTTCTGCTCTTTTACCTACATTTTTCATGGAAAATCTGATTATTTTCTCAATATTTTTATATTATATATATTATATATATACTGCGCTGATACCCGCATTTCCTAAACTACTATGAAAGTTTTTGATCTTTAACCAACTTTTTCCTGTGATTTTTACTAGTTTCTTCTTTTCATATAACTTTTACTGCTCTTTTACCTACTTTTTTCATGGAAAATCTGATTATTTTCTCAATATTTTTATATATTATATATTATATGTATACTGCGCTGAAACCCGCATTTCCTGAACAACTATGAAAGTTTTTGATCTTTAACCAACTTTTTCCTGTGATTTTTACTAGTTTCTTCTTTTCATATAACTTTTACTGCTCTTTTACCTACTTTTTTCATGGAAAATCTGATTATTTTCTCAATATTTTTATATTACATATATATATACTGCGCTGAAACCCGCATTTCCTTAACTACTATGAAAGTTTTTGATCTTTAACCAACATTTTCCTGTGATTTTTACTAGTTTCTTCTTTTCATATAACTATTTCTGCTCTTTTACCTACTTTTTTCATTCAAAGTCTGATTATTTTCTCAATATTTTTATATTATATATATATACTGCGCTGAAACCCGCATTTCCTGAACTACTATGAAAGTTTTTGATCTTTAACAAACTTTTTCCTGTGATTTTTACAAGTTTCTTCTTTTCATATAACTTTTTCTGCTCTTTTACCTACTTTTTTCATTCAAAGTCTGATTATTTTCTCAATATTTTTATATTATATATATATTAACTGCGCTGAAACCCGCATTTCCTTAACTACTATAAAAGTTTTTGATCTTTAACCAACTTTTTCCTGTGATTTTTACTAGTTTCTTCTTTTCATATAACTTTTTCTGCTCTTTTACCTACTTTTTTCATGGAAAATCTGATTATTTTCTCAATATTTTAATATTATACTGCTATTTTTGTGTATATACTGCGCTGAAACCCGCATTTCCTAAACTACTATGAAAGTTTTTGATCTTTAACCAACTTTTTCCTGTCATTTTTACTAGTTTCTTCTTTTCATATAACTTTTTCTGCTCTTTTACCTACTTTTTTCATGGAAAATCTGATTATTTTCTCAATATTTTTATATTACATATATATATACTGCGCTGAAACCCGCATTTCCTAAACTACTATGAAAGTTTTTGATCTTTAACCAACTTTTTCCTCTGATTTTTACTAGTTTCTTCTTTTCATATAACTTTTTCTGCTCTTTTACCTACATTTTTCATGGAAAATCTGATAATTTTCTCAATATTTTTATATTATATTTGTATACTGCGCTGAAACCCGCATTTCCTAAACTACTATGAAAGTTGTTGATCTTTAACCAACTTTTTCCTGTGATTTTTACTAGTTTCTTCTTTTCATATAACTTTTTCTGCTCTTTTACCTACATTTTTCATGGAATATCTGATTATTTTCTCAATATTTTTATATTATACTGCTATTTTTATATATATACTGCGCTGAAACCCGCATTTCCTAAACTACTATGAACGTTTTTGATCTTTAACCAACTTTTTCCTGTGATTTTTACTAGCTTCTTCTTTTTATATAACTTTTTCTGCTCTTTTACCTACTTTTTTCATGGAAAATCTGATTATTTTCTCAATATTTTTATATTACATATATATATACTGCGCTGAAACCCGCATTTCCTGAACTACTATGAAAGTTTTTGATCTTTAACCAACTTTTTCCTGTGATTTTTACTAGTTTCTTCGTTTCATATAACTTTTTCTGCTCTTTTACCTACTTTTTTCATGGAAAATCTGATTATTTTCTCAATATTTTTATATTACATATATATATACTGCGCTGAAACCCGCATTTCCTTAACAACTATGAAAGCTTTTGATCTTTAACCAACTTTTTCCTGTGATTTTTACTAGTTTCTTCTTTTCATATAACCTTTTCTGCTCTTTTAGCTACTTTTTTCATTCAAAGTCTGATTATTTTCTCAATATTTTTATATTATATATATATATACTGCGCTGAAACCCGCATTTCCTTAACTACTATGAAAGCTTTTGATCTTTAACCAACTTTTTCCTGTGATTTTTACTAGTTTCTTCTTTTCATATAACTTTTTCTGCTCTTTTACCTACTTTTTTCATGGAAAATCTGATTATTTTCTCAATATTTTAATATTATACTGCTATTTTTGTGTATATACTGCGCTGAAACCCGCATTTCCTAAACTACTATGAAAGTTTTTGATCTTTAACCAACTTTTTCCTGTCATTTTTACTAGTTTCTTCTTTTCATATAACTTTTTCTGCTCTTTTACCTACATTTTTCATGGAAAATCTGATAATTTTCTCAATATTTTTATATTATATTTATATACTGCGCTGAAACCCGCTTTTCCTAAACTACTATGAAAGTTTTTGATCTTTAACCAACTTTTTCCTGTGATTTTTACTAGTTTCTTCTTTTCATATAACTTTTTCTGCTCTTTTACCTACTTTTTTCATGGAAAATCAGATTATTTTCTCAATATTTTAATATTATACTGCTATTTTTGTGTATATACTGCGCTGAAACCCGCATTTCCTAAACTACTATTAAAATTTTTGATCTCTAACCAACTTTTTCCTGTGATTTTTACTAGTTTCTTCTTTTCATATAACTTTTTCTGCTCTTTTACCTACTTTTTTCATGGAAAATCTGATTATTTTCTCAATATTTTAATATTATACTGCTATTTTTGTGTATATACCGCGCTGAAACCCGCATTTAATAAACTACTATGAAAGTTTTTGATCTTTAACCAACTTTTTCCTGTGATTTTTACTAGTTTCTTCTTTTCATATAACTTTTTCTGCTCTTTTACCCACTTTTTTCATGGAAAGTCTGATTATTTTATCAATATTTTTATATTATACTGCTATTTTTATGTATATACTGCGCTGAAACCCGCATTTCCTAAACTACTATGAAAGTTTTTGATCTTAACCAACTTTTTCCTGTCATTTTTACTAGTTTCTTCTTTTCAAATAACTTTTTCTGCTCTTTTACCTACTTTTTTCATGGAAAATCTGATTATTTTCTCAATATTTTTATATTACATATATATATACTGCGCTGAAACCCGCATTTCCTAGTTTCTTCTTTTCATATAACTTTTTCTGCTCTTTTACCTACTTTTTTTCATGGAAAATCTGATTATTTTCTCAATATTTTAATATTATACTGCTATTTTTGTGTATATACTGCGCTGAAACCCGCATTTCCTAAACTACTATTAAAGTTTTTGATCTCTAACCAACTTTTTCCTGTGATTGTTACTAGTTTCTTCTTTTCATATAACTTTTTCTGCTCTTTTACCAACTTTTTTCATGGAAAATCTGATTATTTTCTCAATATTTTTATATTATACTGCTATTTTTATGTATATACTGCGCTGAAACCCGCATTTCCTAAACTACTATGAAAGTTTTTGATCTTTAACCAACTTTTTCCTGTGATTTTTACTAGTTTCTTCTTTTCATAAAACTTTTTCTGCTCTTTCACCCACTTTTTTCATGGAAAGTCTGATTATTTTATCAATATTTTTATATTATACTGCTATTTTTATGTATATACAGCGCTGAAACCCGCATTTCCTAAACTACTATGAAAGCTTTTGATCTTTAACCAACTTTTTCCTGTCATTTTTACTACTTTCTTCTTTTCATATAACTTTTTCTGCTCTTTTACCTACTTTTTTCATGGAAAATCTGATTATTTTCTCAATATTTTTATATTATACTGCTATTTTTATGTATATACTGCGCTGAAACCCGCATTTCCTAAACTACTATGAAAGTTTTTGATCTTTAACCAACTTTTTCCTGTGATTTTTACTAGTTTCTTCTTTTCAAATAACTTTTTCTGCTCTTTTACCTACTTTTTTCATGGAAAATCTGATTATTTTCTCAATATTTTCTATAATATATATACTGCGCTGAAACCCGCATTTCCTAAACTACTATGAAAGTTTTTGATCTTTAACCAACTTTTTCCTGTGATTTTTACTAGTTTCTTCTTTTCATATAACTTTTTCTGCTCTTTTACCTACTTTTTTCATGGAAAATCTGATAATGTTCTCAATATTTTTATATTATATTTATATACTGCGCTGAAACCCGCATTTCCTAAACTACTATGAAAGTTGTTGATCTTTAACCAACTTTTTCCTGTGATTTTTACTAGTTTCTTCTTTTCATATAACTTTTTCTGCTCTTTTACCTACATTTTTCATGGAAAATCTGATTATTTTCTCAATATTTTTATATTACATATATATATACTGCGCTGAAACCCGCATTTCCTAAACTACTATGAAAGTTTTTGATCTTTAACCAACTTTTTCCTGTGATTTTTACTAGTTTCTTCTTTTCATATAACTTTTTCTGCTCTTTTACCTACATTTTTCATGGAAAATCTGATAATTTTCTCAATATTTTTATATTATATTTATATACTGCGCTGAAACCCGCATTTCCTAAACTACTATGAAAGCTTTTGATCTTTAACCAACTTTCTCCTGTCATTTTTACTAGTTTCTTCTTTTCATATAACTTTTTCTGCTCTTTTACCTACTTTTTTCATGGAAAATCTGATTATTTTCTCAATATTCTTATTTTATACTGCTATTTTTATATATATACTGCGCTGAAACCCGCATTTCCTAAACTACTATGAAAGTTTTTGATCTTTAACAAACTTTTTCCTGTGATTTTTGCTAGTTTCTTCTTTTCATATAACTTTTTCTGCTCTTTTACCTACTTTTTTCATGGAAAATCTGATTATTTTCTCAATATTTTTATATTATATATATATATACTGCGCTGAAACCCGCATTTCCTAAACTACTATGAAAGTTTTTGATCTTTAACCAACTTTTTCCTGTCATTTTTACTAGTTTCTTCTTTTCATATAACTTTTTCTGCTCTTTTACCTACTTTTTTCATTCAAAGTCTGATTATTTTCTCAATATTTTTATATTATATATATATATACTGCGCTGAAACCCGCATTTCCTTAACTACTATGAAAGTTTTCGATCTTTAACCAACTTTTTCCTGTGATTTTTACTAGTTTCTTCTTTCCATAAAACTTTTTCTGCTCTTTTACCTACTTTTTTCATGGAAAATCTGATTATTTTCTCAATATTTTTATAATATACTGCAATTTTTATGTATATACTGCGCTGAAACCCGCATTTCCTAAACCACTATGAAAGTTTTTGATCTTTTACCAATTTTTTCCTGTCATTTTTACTAGTTTCTTCTTTTCATATAACTTTTTCTGCTCTTTTACCTACATTTTTCATGGAAAATCTGATAATTTTCTAAATATTTTTATATTATATTTATATACTGCGCTGAAACCCGCATTTCCTAAACTACTATGACAGTTGTTGATCTTTAACCAACTTTTTGCTTTGATTTTTACTAGTTTCTTCTTTTCATATAACTTTTTCTGCTCTTTTACCTACTTTTTTCATGGAAAATCTGATTATTTTCTCAATATTTTTATATTATACTGCTATTTTTATGTATATACTGCGCTGAAACCCGCATTTCCTAAACTACTATGAAAGTTTTTGATCTCTAACCAACTTTTTCCTGTGATTTTTTCTAGTTTCTTCTTTTCATATAACTTTTTCTGCTCTTTTACCTACATTTTTCATGGAAAATCTGATAATTTTCTCAATATTTTTATATTATATTTATATACTGCGCTGAAACCCGCATTTCCTAAACTACTATGAAAGTCGTTGATCTTTAACCAACTTTTTCCTGTGATTTTTACTAGTTCTTTCTTTTCATATAACTTTTTCTGCTCTTTTACCTACTTTTTTCATGGAAAATCTGATTATTTTCTCAATATTTTTATATTATACTGCTATTTTTATGTATATACTGCGCTGAAACCCGCATTTCCTAAACTACTATGAAAGTTTTTGATCTTTAACCAACTTTTTCCTGTAATTTTTACTAGTTTCTTCTTTTCATATAACTTTTTCTGCTCTTTTACCTACTTTTTTCATGGAAAATCTGATTATTTTCTCAATATTTTTATATTACATATATATATACTGCGCTGAAACCCGCATTTCCTAAACTACTATGAAAGTTTTTGATCTTTAACCAACTTTTCCTGTCATTTTTACTAGTTTCTTCTTTTCATATAACTTTTTCTGCTCTTTTACCTACTTTTTTCATGGAAAATCTGATTATTTTCTCAATATTTTTATATTACATATATATATACTGCGCTGAAACCCGCATTTCCTAAACTACTATGAAAGTTTTTGATCTTTAACCAACTTTTTCCTGTGATTTTTACTAGTTTCTTCTTTTCATATAACTTTTTCTGCTCTTTTACCTACTTTTTTCATGGAAAATCTGATTATTTTCTCAATATTCTTATATTATACTGCTATTTTTATTTATATACTGCGCTGAAACCCCCATTTCCTAAACTACTATGAAAGTTTTTGATCTTTAACCAACTTTTTCCTGTCATTTTTACTAGTTTCTTCTTTTCATATAACTTTTTCTGCTCTTTTACCTACATTTTTCATGGATAATCTGATAATTTTCTCAATATTTTTATATTATATTTATAAACTGCGCTGAAACCCGCATTTCCCAAACTACTATGAAAGTTGTTGATCTTTAACCAACTTTTTCCTGTGATTTTTACTAGTTTCTTCTTTTCATATAACTTTTTCTGCTCTTTTACCTACTTTTTTCATGGAAAATCTGATTATTTTCTCAATATTTTTATATTACATATATATATACTGCGCTGAAACCCGCATTTCCTAAACTACTATGAAAGTTTTTGATCTTTAACCAACTTTTTCCTGTGATTTTTACTAGTTTCTTCTTTTCATATAACTTTTTCTGCTCTTTTACCTACTTTTTTCATGGAAAATCTGATTATTTTCTCAATATTCTTATATTATACTGCTATTTTTATATATATACTGCGCTGAAACCCGCATTTCCTAGACTTCTATGAAAGTTTTTGATCTTTAACAAACTTTTTCCTGTGATTTTTACTAGTTTCTTCTTTTCATATAACTTTTTCTGCTCTTTTACCTACTTTTTTCATGGAAAATCTGATTATTTTCTCAATATTTTAATATTATACTGCTATTTTTGTGTATATACTGCGCTGAAACCCGCATTTCCTAAACTACTATGAAAGTTTTTGATCTTTAACCAACTTTTTCCTGTGATTTTTACTAGTTTCTTCTTTTCATATAACTTTTTCTGCTCTTTTACCTACATTTTTCATTCAAAGCCTGATTATTTTCTCAATATTTTTATATTATATATATATATATACTGCGCTGAAACCCGCATTTCCTTAACTACTATGAAAGTTTTTGATCTTTAACCAACTTTTTCCTGTGATTTTTACTAGTTTCTTCTTTTCATATAACTTTTTCTGCTCTTTTGCCTACTTTTTTCATGGAAAATCTGATTATTTTCTCAATATTTTTATAATATACTGCTATTTTTATGTATATACTGCGCTGAAACCCGCATTTCCTAAACTACTATGAAAGTTTTTGATCTTTAACCAACTTTTTCCTGTCATTTTTACTAGTTTCTTCTTTTCATATAACTTTTTCTGCTCTTTTACCTACTTTTTTCATTCAAAGTCTGATTATTTTCTCAATATTTTTATATTGTATATATATATATACTGCGCTGAAACCCGCATTTCCTTAACTACTATGAAAGTTTTTGATCTTTAACCAACTTTTTCCTGTGATTTTTACTAGTTTCTTCTTTTCATATAACTTTTTCTGCTTTTTTGAGTACTTTTTTCATGGAAAATCTGATTATTTTCTCAATATTTTTATATTATACTGCTATTTTTATGTATATACTGCGCTGAAACCCGCATTTCCTAAACTACTATGAAAGTTTTTGATCTTTAACCAACTTTTTCCTGTCATTTTTACTAGTTTCTCCTTTTCATATAACTTTTTCTGCTCTTTTACCTACTTTTTTCATGGAAAATCTGATTATTTTCTCAATATTTTTATATTACATATATATATATACTGCGCTAAAACCCGCATTTCCTAAACTACTATGAAAGTTTTTGATCTTTAACCAACTTTTTCCTGTGATTTTTACTAGTTTCTTCTTTTCATATAACTTTTTCTGCTCTTTTACCTACATTTTTCATGGAAAATCTGATCATTTTCTCAATATTTTTATATTATATTTATATACTGCGCTGAAACCCGCATTTCCTAAACTACTATGAAAGTTGTTGATCTTTAACCAACTTTTTCCTGTGATTTTTACTAGTTTCTTCTTTTCATATAACTTTTTCTGCTCTTTTACCTACTTTTTTCATGGAAAATCTGATTATTTTCTCAATATTTTTATATTATACTGCTATTTTTATGTATATACTGCGCTGAAACCCGCATTTCCTAAACTACTATGAAAGTTTTATAACTTTTTCTGCTCTTTTACCTACTTTTTTCATGGAAAATCTGATTATTTTCTCAATATTTTTATATTATACTGCTATTTTTATGTATATACTGCGCTGAAACCCGCATTTCCTAAACTACTATGAAAGTTTTTGATCTTTAACCAACTTTTTCCTGTCATTTTTACTAGTTTCTTCTTTTCAAATAACTTTTTCTGCTCTTTTACCTACTTTTTTCATGGAAAATCTGATTATTTTCTCAATATTTTTATATTACATATATATATACTGCGCTGAAACCCGCATTTCCTAGTTTCTTCTTTTCATATAACATTTTCTGCTCTTTTACCTACTTTTTTTCATGGAAAATCTGATTATTTTCTCAATATTTTAATATTATACTGCTATTTTTGTGTATATACTGCGCTGAAACCCGCATTTCCTAAACTACTATTAAAGTTTTTGATCTCTAACCAACTTTTTCCTGTGATTTTTACTAGTTTCTTCTTTTCATATAACTTTTTCTGCTCTTTTACCAACTTTTTTCATGGAAAATCTGATTATTTTCTCAATATTTTTATATTATA
>CAKAIZ010000154.1:0-25331 GCA_916610145.1 Eristalis arbustorum | reverse complement strand
AAGTATATATATATAATATAAAAATATGGAGAAAATAATCAGATTTAGTATATATATATAATATAAAAATATGGAGAAAATAATCAGATTTTCCATGAAAAAAGTAGGTAACAGAGCAGAAAAAGTTATATGAAAAGAAGAAACTAGTAAAAATCACAGGAAAAAGTTGGTTAAAGATCAAAAACTTTCATAGTTGTTCAGGAAATGCGGGTTTCAGCGCAGTATATATATATATATAATATATAAAAATATTGAGAAAATAATCTGATTTTCCATGAAAAATGTAGGTAAAAGAGCAGAAAAAGTTATATGAAAAGAAGAAACTAGTAAAAACACAGGAAAAGTTGGTTAAAGATCAAAAACTTTCATAGTAGTTTAGGAAATGCGGGTTTCAGCGCAGTATATATATAAAAATAGCAGTATATTATAAAAATATTGAGAAAATAATCAGATTTTCCATGAAAAAAGTAGGTAAAAGAGCAGAAAAAGTTATATGAAAAGAAGAAACTAGTAAAAATCACAGGAAAAAGTTGGTTAAAGATCAAAAACTTTCATAGTAATTTAAGAAATGCGGGTTTCAGCGCAGTATATATATAAAAATAGCAGTATATTATAAAAATATTGAGAAAATAATCAGATTTTCCATGAAAAAAGTAGGTAAAAGAGCAGAAAAAAGTTATATGAAAAGAAGAAACTAGTTAAAATCACACGAAAAAAGTTGGTTAAAGATCAAAAACTTTCATAGCAGTTTAGGAAATGCGGGTTTCAGCGCAGTATATATATATAATATAAAAATATGGAGAAAATAATCAGATTTTCCATGAAAAAAGTAGGTAACAGAGCAGAAAAAGTTATATGAAAAGAAGAAACTAGTAAAAATCACAGGAAAAAGTTGGTTAAAGATCAAAAACTTGCATAGTAGTTCAGGAAATGCGGGTTTCAGCGCAGTATATATATATATTAAATTATAAAAAATATGAGAAAATAATCTGATTTTCCATGAAAAATGTAGGTAAAAGAGCAGAAAAAGTTATATGAAAAGAAGAAACTAGTAAAAATCATAGGAAAAAGTTGGTTAAAGATCAAAAACTTTCATAGTAGTATAGGATATGCGGGTTTCAGCGCAGTATATATGTATATATATATATAAATATGAGAAAATAATCAGATTTTCCATGAAAAAAGTAGGTAAAGAGCAGAAAAAGTTATATGAAAAGAAGAAACTAGTAAAAATCACAGAAAAAGTTGGTTAAAGATCAAAAACTTTCATAGTAGTTCAGGAAATGCGGGTTTCAGCGCAGTATATATATATATATATAATATAAAAATATTGAGAAAATAATCAGATTTTCCATGAAAAAAGTAGGTAAAAGAGCAGAAAAAGTTATATGAATAGAAGAAACTAGTAAAAATCACAGGAAAAGATCAAAAACTTTCATAGTAGTTTAGGAAATGCGGGTTTCAGCGCAGTATATATATATATATATATATAATGTAAAAAATATTGAGAAAATAATCAGATTTTCCATGAAAAAAGTAGGTAAAAGAGCAGAAAAAGTTATATGAAAAAAAGAAACTAGTAAAAATCACAGAAAAAAGTTGGTTAAAGATCAAAAACTTTCATAGTAGTTTAGGAAATGCGTGTTTCAGCGCAGTATATATATATAAATAATATAAAAATATTGAGAAAATAATCAGATTTTCCATGAAAAAAGTAGGTAAAAGAGCAGAAAAAGTTATATGAAAAGAAGAAACTAGTTAAAATCACAGGAAAAAGTTGGTTTAAGATCAAAAACTTTCATAGTAGTTTATTAAATGCGGGTTTCAGCGCAGTATATATATAAAAATAGCAGTATATTATAAAAATATTGAGAAAATAAATCAGATTTTCCATGAAAAAAGTAGGTAAAAGAGCAGAAAAAGTTATATGAAAAGAAGAAACTAGTAAAAATCACAGGAAAAAGTTGGTTAAAGATCAAAAACTTTCATAGTAATTTGGGAAATGCGGGTTTCAGCGCAGTATATATATAAAAATAGCAGTATATTATAAAAATATTGAGAAAATAATCAGATTTTCCATGAAAAAAGTAGGTAAAAGAGCAGAAAAAGTTATATGAAAAGAAGAAACTAGTTAAAATCACACGAAAAAGTTGGTTAAAGATCAAAAACTTTCATAGTAGTTTAGGAAATGCGGGTTTCAGCGCATTATATATATATAATATAAAAATATTGAGAAAATAATCAGATTTTCCATGAAAAATGTAGGTAAAAGAGCAGAAAAAGTTATATGAAAAGAAGAAACTAGTAAAAATCATAGGAAAAAAGTTGGTTAAAGATCAAAAACTTTCATAGTAGTATAGGATATGCGGGTTTCAGCGCAGTATATATATATATATATATAAATATTGAGAAAATAATCAGATTTTCCATGAAAAATGTAGGTAAAAGAGCAGAAAAAGTTATATGAAAAGAAGGAAACTAGTAAAAATCACAGAAAAAGTTGGTTAAAGATCAAAACTTTCATAGTAGTTCAGGAAATGCGGGTTTCAGCGCAGTATATATATATATATATAATATAAAAATATTGAGAAAATAATCAGATTTTCCATGAAAAAAGTAGGTAAAAAAGCAGAAAAAGTTATATGAATAGAAGAAACTAGTAAAAATCACAGGAAAAGATCAAAAACTTTCATAGTAGCTTAGGAAATGCGGGTTTCAGCGCAGTATATATATATATATATATAATGTAAAAAATATTGAGATAATAATCAGATTTTCCATGAAAAAAGTAGGTAAAAGAGCAGAAAAAGTTATATGAAAAAAAGAAACTAGTAAAAATCACAGAAAAAGTTGCTTAAAGATCAAAAACTTTCATAGTAGTTTAGGAAATGCGGGTTTCAGCGCAGTATATATATATATATATATAATGTAAAAAATATTGAGAAAATAATCAGATTTTCCATGAAAAAAGTAGGTAAAAGAGCAGAAAAAGTTATATGAAAAGAAGAAACTAGTAAAAATCACAGGAAAAAGTTGGTTAAAGATCAAAAACTTTCATAGTAATTTAGGAAATGCGGGTTTCAGCGCAGTATATATATAAAAATAGCAGTATATTATAAAAATATTGAGAAAATAATCAGATTTTCCATGAAAAAAGTAGGTAAAAGAGCAGAAAAAGTTATATGAAAAGAAGAAACTAGTTAAAATCACACGAAAAAGTTGGTTAAAGATCAAAAACTTTCATAGTAGTTTAGGAAATGCGGGTTTCAGCGCAGTATATATATATAATATAAAAATATTGAGAAAATAATCAGATTTTCCATGAAAAATGTAGGTAAAAGAGCAGAAAAAGTTATATGAAAAGAAGAAACTAGTAAAAATCACAGGAAAAAGTTGGTTAAAGATCAAAAACTTTCATATAAGTTCAGGAAATGCGGGTTTCAGCGCAGTATATATATATATAAATAGCTGTATAATATAAAAATATGGAGAAAATAATCAGATTTTTTATGAAAAAAGTAGGTAAAAGAGCAGAAAAAGTTATATGAAAAGAAGAAACAAGTAAAAATCACAGGAAAAAGTTGGTTAAAGATCAAAAACTTTCATGGCTGTTCAGGAAATGCGGGTTTCAGCTCAGTATATATATATATATAATATAAAAATATTGAGAAAATAATCAGATTTTCCATGAAAAAAGTAGGTTAAAAAGCAGAAAAAAGTTATATGAAAAGAAGAAACTAGTAAAAATCACAGGAAAAAGTTGGTTAAAGATCAAAAACTTTCATAGTAGTATAGGAAATGCGGGTTTCAGCGCAGTATATATATATATATAAAAATATTGAGAAAATAATCAGATTTTCCATGAAAAAAGTAGGTAAAAGAGCAGAAAAAGTTATATGAATAGAAGAAACTAGTAAAAATCACAGGAAAAGATCAAAAACTTTCATAGTAGTTTAGGAAATGCGGGTTTCAGCGCAGTATATATATATAATATAAAAATATGGAGAAAATAATCAGATTTTCCATGAAAAAAGTAGGTAACAGAGCAGAAAAAGTTATATGAAAAGAAGAAACTAGTAAAAATCACAGGAAAAAGTTGGTTAAAGATCAAAAACTTTCATAGTTGTTCAGGAAATGCGGGTTTCAGCGCAGTATATATATATATATAATATAAAAATATTGAGAAAATAATCTGATTTTCCATGAAAAATGTAGGTAAAAGAGCAGAAAAAGTTATATGAAAAGAAGAAACTAGTAAAAACACAGGAAAAAGTTGGTTAAAGATCAAAAACTTTCATAGTAGTTTAGGAAATGCGGGTTTCAGCACAGTATATATATAAAAATAGCAGTATATTATAAAAATATTGAGAAAATAATCAGATTTTCCATGAAAAAAGTAGGTAAAAGAGCAGAAAAAGTTATATGAAAAGAAGAAACTAGTAAAAATCACAGGAAAAAGTTGGTTAAAGATCAAAAACTTTCATAGTTATTTGGGAAATGCGGGTTTCAGCGCAGTATATATATAAAAATAGCAGTATATTATAAAAATATTGAGAAAATAATCAGATTTTCCATGAAAAAAGTAGGTAAAAGAGCAGAAAAAGTTATATGAAAAGAAGAAACTAGTTAAAATCACACGAAAAAGTTGGTTAAAGATCAAAAACTTTCATAGCAGTTTAGGAAATGCGGGTTTCAGCGCAGTATATATATATAATATAAAAATATGGAGAAAATAATCAGATTTTCCATGAAAAAAGTAGGTAACAGAGCAGAAAAAGTTATATGAAAAGAAGAAACTAGTAAAAATCACAGGAAAAAGTTGGTTAAAGATCAAAAACTTTCATAGTTGTTCAGGAAATGCGGGTTTCAGCGCAGTATATATATATATATAATATAAAAATATTGAGAAAATAATCTGATTTTCCATGAAAAATGTAGGTAAAAGAGCAGAAAAAGTTATATGAAAAGAAGAAACTAGTAAAAATCATAGGAAAAAGTTGGTTAAAGATCAAAAACTTTCATAGTAGTATAGGATATGCGGGTTTCAGCGCAGTATATATGTATATATATATATAAATATTGAGAAAATAATCAGATTTTCCATGAAAAAAGTAGGTAAAAGAGCAGAAAAAGTTATATGAAAAGAAGAAACTAGTAAAAATCACAGAAAAAGTTGGTTAAAGATCAAAAACTTTCATAGTAGTTCAGGAAATGCGGGTTTCAGCGCAGTATATATATATATATATAATATAAAAATATTGAGAAAATAATCAGATTTTCCATGAAAAAAGTAGGTAAAAGAGCAGAAAAAGTTATATGAAAAGAAGAAACTAGTAAAAATCACAGGAAAAAGTTGGTTAAAGATCAAAAACTTTCATAGTAGTTTAGGAAATGCGGGTTTCAGCGCAGTATATATATAAAAATAGCAGTATAATATAAAAATATTGAGAAAATAATCAGATTTTCCATGAAAAAAGTAGGTAAAAGAGCAGACAAAGTTATATGAAAAGAAGAAACTAGTAAAAATCACAGGAAAAAGTTGGTTAAAGATCAAAAACTTTCATAGTAGTTCAGGAAATGCGGGTTTCAGCGCAGTATATATATATATATAATATAAAAATATTGAGAAAATAATCAGATTTTCCATGAAAAAAGTAGGTAAAAGAGCAGAAAAAGTTATATGAAAAGAAGAAACTAGTAAAAATCACATGAAAAAGTTGGTTAAAGATCAAAAACTTTCATAGTAGTTTAGGAAATGCGGGTTTCAGCGCAGTATATATATATAATATAAAAATATTGAGAAAATAATCAGATTTTCCATGAAAAAAGTAGGTAAAAGAGCAGAAAAAGTTATATGAAAAGAAGAAACTAGTAAAAATCACAGGAAAAAGTTGGTTAAAGATCAAAAACTTTCATAGTAGTTTAGGAAATGCGGATTTCAGCGCAGTATATATATACAAATAGCAGTATAATATAAAAATATTGAGAAAATAATCAGATTTTCCATGAAAAAAGTAGGTAAAAGAGCAGAAAAAGTTATATGAAAAGAAGAAACTAGTAAAAATCACAGGAAAAAGTTGGTTAAAGATCAAAAACTTTAATAGTAGTTTAGGAAATGCGGGTTTCAGCGCAGTATATATATAAAAATAGCAGTATAATATAAAAACATTGAGAAAATAATCAGATTTTCCCTGAAAAAAGTAGGTAAAAGAGCAGAAAAAGTTATATGAAAAGAAGAAACTAGTAAAAATCACAGGAAAAAGTTGGTAAGCAGCATTTAGGCAAACTTATGAAATGGTTATTTCTTCGAGAAATACGAAGAAAGAGAGAAGAGAGAGAGAGAGAGAGAGATGATGAAGAAGATGATGATTTTATATATTAATAAAAAAGAAAAAAATTAAGAATTTGTTTCAATGCTTTTATTTTTATCTAATTCTTAAGTGTAGATATTTCGATTAGTAAATAATCTATGGTCTTGGGTATAAGACCCTCCGCCTTCAGTTAAACAGTTAAACTTCAAAGCCTAGTTAAAGGGATTGCATATCCTATTGAAAATAATAGCATATCCAAAACAAAATATGGAGATGGCATTTTATGTGAGTTAACAGAATATCAGGTAAGTCATATTAGAGATATACGTATATGAAAAAAAAATCATATTAAATATTTTTCTTCACATAGGTTTACCTCCCATCAAGGTACAACGTTATGTCAAAGGAAGCAATAGAAGCGATAAATGAAAAGGGGTATACGTTAACGTATATAGAACCTCGTGGTAAATCGACAAACAAAAATTGTAAAGAATACGACAAAATAAAAAAAAGAAATAAGCAATTAAATATAAATTTGTTGAAAAATAATAATGTTTTTAATTAATTTAAGTTGTACAGAAATTTTAGACAGAGATGTCCGCAGTTAAAAGAGTTATAGTTTTGCTATTGACTATAGTTGTATTGAATGTTTTTCCACCCAAATATTTGATGATCTCTTTTGGTGGTTGTAGGTTACCGAAGCTATCGAAATATTCTGTGTGATTTTTGTTCTTGTTATATGCTACCCAATGCGTGCCGGAACCGAGAGAGGAATCCAAATTAACGATGCCACATTCCCTTGTATGTGATCGTTTCGGTAGATTATCCAGCATGAAGACACCTCTGAAATGTGGTAAGAACTTGGCGTATTTCATTAAATCTCTACCGGTAAGGGCTCGTCTGGGTAGGTTCCTTAAAAGTTTTTTGCCTCAGGACTATAAAAAAAACCATAACCCTTTTTGTATGGTTTAAGTTATAATCCTTTACCCATAGCAATGGCTTCCGTTGTTTTATTACGACGATTTGATTCATCAAGTTGTTTTCTAGCAGATTTAGTTTCGTTTATCGCCTTAAAAATAGAGCTTCCACCTGATGCTAGAGCCCACAATGCTCCAAGCGCTGATAGAATGGGCACTAGAGGAAGAAAACCTCCAATTTTAGGAATCGGTATTACACGTGGAATTTGCACTGATGATTTCTTTCTCTTAAATGTGTTTCCTATTGTCTTTCGAGCAATTTGTATTGCCTCTTGAATGTCCTTAGGTTTGTGTTTACGTAAAGTCCTTGTAGCTATTCGTATAGCTTCATTGAAGATATTCTTTACACATTTACTTTTTGTTCTTCTAGTTTTCTTAAGCTTGTTCATAGTATTACCCATTCGAATTTTACTTTAGCTTTCATTGCAATAGTCACAAACCATGCGCCTGCACGTTCAGCTAAGCTACTGTCTTTCGACTTGACTCTTATCCACGCGTTGTTCGCTAGTATTTGATCAGCTTCGTGTCGCTTATTCAAGTCCTTTGATTGAGAATAAGCAATGTCGTGTTGTTTACATGCAGCGTCTAATGGATTAATTCCGTTATCACCTCTATCTAAACGTTCTTTAAGTTTAGTACCTGGTCCACAAAATTGATATCCAGGTAGATGAAGTTCTATGGGTATAGAATTGATTATTTTATCTAACAATCCTCTTCCGATAGCGGTTCTATTACGACTGATTGATTTTCTATAAACCCTAGCTATTTCTTATTACAAAAGTCTGATACAGACTGAAACAAAATGATAGAAGCATACACTTAAATATATGTCATGTAATGTCATATGTTTTAATTAGTCGTTGTAAATATGCGTTTTTTTAAACAACACGATGCACTGGTGGTGCGAAATATTGATTTGACTAGTAGTAACAACAGCAAGAGGAGGCATAGTTCTCTTTTACCAAACACAATTAGAGCTTTATTTGTTGGTCCTTCAAATTGTGGTAAGACAAACACTATGCTGAGCTTAATAGAGAGAATCCAAATGGATTAAAGTTCAATAATATCTATATTTATTCAAAATCATTGTATCAACCCAAATACAAGTATTTGCAAGAATTAATAAAACCCATAAAGGGGAATGGGGTATTATACATTCTCTGAAAATAAAGAAGTCCTAACACCAGATACAGCAAAACCAAAATCTATTATAATTTTCGATGATATGGCTTGCGAAAAGCAAAAGTCTCGTAGACAATGCAAATATGATTATAATGTTCAAGCAAGATGAGATGAATACAAAACATGTGTACAATGATCATGTGGGTGCTGATATGAATTTCAAAGAATTTTTATATATGTGTAGTGAATGTTGGAAAGATCTTTATGGATTTCTTGTTATCAGCAAAGATGATCCTATAGATGGCGGACGCAGGATTTTATGTTTTTATTCGACTATAAATGAGGAACTCTCCAGAATTCTAAACTTAGTATATAAACACTATTCAAGCTGAATTTATTTGATCTGTTAAATGATAATCATCAAAGCTGATATATCCGACCTGATATAATCTGATCTAATCAATAAGTTGATATATCTGACCTGGTCTAATCAATAACTAATCAATAGACTAAACTGATAATGGGTGAGAAAGAACGAGTATTAAAGGATGTTATAAATACCAGAAGAGTGTTGAGGAATAAGTTTAACAGTATCAGAAATCAGGGGTTAGTAACAGAAGAGCTATTAGAGAATACTTTTAAACCTATCACTAAACCTCTCAAGAAACTAGTCGAAGGTATTAAACAAAATAACGATGAAATTGATATGCCCTTCGATGATAAATTTCTGAAAGGGATAGTGAATACAAGCACTCCCTTAAAAAGTATTAAAAAGAAATCAGATACACTTGACACGAGTAACGAATACACTTTCTATACACAATCGGATGAAGAGAGCGGTGGTTCAAGCAATCATACATTGTCAATGGATTTAACACAGTTGGAAAGGAATAATAAATTATATAAATTATATGGTCCATATAAAGATTTAAATGATAAATGGAAATTAGGTAACGCTGATTTGAAATTAGGAACAAATGAGATTACCATAAATGGTAACACCTGGTCTTTTACACCAGGTCTCGTTGAATTCACAAATTACCTAAGCACTATACCGATCATGACTTACAAGAATATAAGGAAATATTAATCGAAACAGATGCCCACAAGCGCAATCGTAATAGAAGCGAACAAATTAAAGGAACTAGAGCAATCAAGTATAAAAAGATTATACAAAATTTATTTCAGAATGAGAATAAAAAAGGATCTGGCTTAGTGACAGTAAATCCTCAAAAAACAAATTATATATACTGGAATAATCCTAATGAACTAGTCGATCGATTAAGACTTTTGATTTCATCACAATCAGCTTGTCATACAGGACATAACAATGAAATTATGTCTATCATTGAAGAATTGAGAGAAAGCAATATAATTGCATAGGCTTAAATTTACGTTTAATCAGTATAAAAATGAGTGTTGACAAGTTTGGTAGTTCATTGCATAATCATCGTCTTGATAAACAAATAAAAAACGCTTTAGGTTTGAATTTGGATCGTGACAGGAATATAAATCTTCATCTTAAGCGATTAAGAAATTTAGGACTTCCTGTTGATGATAATGATGCTGCCTCTATGGTGTTTGTTACAAACAAAGTGAATCAGACGATATTGAAAGTTCAAAAAGATAACACGCTATTGAAGAAAAAAATTACTGCAGAAATTGAAAAGCTAGCAGTGAGTCATAAAAGTGAAAAAGACGCTATTAACAAATCTATTAACTTATTAAGGGAAGAGAGCGAAAAGGAATCAGAATCACAAAGAAACTATATTGAAGACAGGCTCAAAGGAATCGAAAATTATTTGTTCGAACAATTTCTTAAACCAAAATCTATAGAATGGTTGGAGAATAATTCTCAAAACAGGAAAAGAGGTTCTGTTGAGAAATGAGTACTGATAATGAAAAAAAAAGTTATTGTGGATGAGCTTCATAGACAAGCTCGTAGAAATTTCAAAAGACGACGAGTTATAACAAAAGGAATAGATGATCATTGGCAAGTAGACCTAGTTGAAATGGGTGCGTATGCAGCTTTCAATAGAGTGCATCGTTTTCTTCTAACAATCATAGATACTTTTTCCAAATTCGCTTGGGCTGTACCACTAAAGACCAAAACTGCTTCTGATGTTCCAAAGCTATGAAAAATATATTTGTTAATGATAAACGATCGCCGAAAAATTTACAAACCGATGACGGAAAAGAGTTTTTTAATCAGAATTTTCAAAATCTAATGATAAAGTATAATGTTAATCATTATTCTACGTATAGTATCGTAAAGGCATCAATAATCGAACGATTCAATAGAACTATAAAGACTCTAATGTGGAAGGAATTTAGTTATACAGGGTCATATAGATGAATAAAGATGTACAAAGACTTGATTGCGAAATACAATAACAAAAAGCATAGGACTATTGGAATGTGTCCAAGTGATGTGAATTCTTTGAATGAACAGCAGATATTAAACTCAAAATACAACAACATGAAAACATATGATAAACCGAAATTTCTTGTTGGTGACCATGTGCGAATCAGTAAATATAAACAAATTTTTGAAAAAGGGTATACACCAAATTGGACAACAGAAATTTTCGAAATTAAAACAATTCAACATACAAATCCGGTTACATACATTTTGTTGGATTATCAGGGAAATATAATTAAGGGTGCATTCTATGAATATTAACTGATGAAAACACGATATGTAAATAATTACCTCGTTGAAAAAATTCTACGCACCAGAGGGGATCGAGTTTTTGTGAAATGGTTAGGATTCTCAGAGGAACATAACTCTTGGATTAATAAAAATACTATACTGTAATATATATGCAAACATACATATACATCTTACACACGCATAACCATGCATACATATACTTAATAAAAAAAAAATGTTTCTTAAAAAGCGTTGTCTTGTAATTTTCTATCTCATTTTACAGCTAGTCGTTAATATGTCAATAACGTTAACTTTAAGTGGAAATACATCGAGTCTCACTACGAATTACTTTCCACCAATCGATTTGGATAGGGAATATGAGTGTGGACTAGTAGACTTTCATACATACAATTCAGTACCTAATATTGATTGGGATAACAACTTTTTTCACATAGGTAATGCAGTGATCGAACTTCCTATAGGTTCATATGAATTTCAGGATGTTGTTGATTATTTACGAGAAAAATATGAAACCATAAATAAATCGGCTGAACTTTTCTTTGATGCTAATTACAATACTCTCAAAACAGAAATTTTATCTGGGGAAAATATTGATTTTATTCAAAATCGAAGTATTGGTTCATTGCTTGGTTTTAGCAAGAAGATATTAGAAGGCGGTAAGGAATATGAATCGGACATACCTATTCATACAACAAAAATCAGTGCAATACATGTGGAATGTAACATTGTCAGCGAATCATATATTAAAAACTCACCAGCGCACACACTTCATGAATTTTCACTACATGTTAGTCCTGGACTTAAATCAGATGAAATTCATAAAAACGTTATTTATTAACCTGTGACCGTCAGACAGATAAGTTCGATTACATTAAGAGTTGTTGATCAGAACAGTAATCTTATTAATTTTCGTGGAGAAACAATTGCTCTTAGATTACATTTAAGACCGAAGGATCAATGATTATTTATAATATAATGAATATCTATTAATAGAAAAATAGAAAGAAACATTGACGCCGTCAACATCATCATCAACATCAGAGAAAAGAGAAAGAAATAAAAAACTTACTGTAATTAATAAAAAATTCCTTAAATCATTAGGACTTCAGGTTAAGTGAAAGAACAAAAGAAAAACGGACATGAATGAAGTTTTAGATGTGTTGCAAAAACCTGTCTACGATGAAAGCATTATAAAAAAAGAATATCACAGTTATATACCATACTTACAGGCATACAAAAATAATGATGAAATCAGAATATCTATTCAAAATCAAGATCTATATCTGTTACCATGTGACAGCTACATTTATATTGAAGGGTTTGTAACTCTGGAGAATGGAACAAAATCAAGTCATGTTAAATTGAGAAACAACTGTATAGCGTTTTTGTTTGATGAAATTCGTTATGAAATCAATGGAATTGAAATAGACCGCACGCGATATACAGGTATAACAACGCTGATTAAAAATTTTGTTTCATTAAATCATAACGAGATCACAATGCTTAAAAATGCTGGATGGTTTGCAACGGAAGACCAACCTATTCAAAATGGTTATTATAATTTTTGCGTACCACTTAAAATGCTTCTAGGATTTGCTGAGGACTTTAATAAGATTATTTTAAATTCAAATCATGAGTTAATACCATTACGATCAAAATCTGACTCGAATGCCGTCTACTCGACTGATGCACAGGAAAAAGTGCAGCTAAACATTTTGTATATTACATGGAAAGTTCCTCACATACAGTTGGCAGATTTTTCCAAATTGGAAATTCTCAAAATTATAAGTACTGGGCAGAGCTTAAAAATACCATTTCGAAGCTGGGATTGTCATTTTAATCCTGCTCTATCTCAAGGAGTGCACCACTTGTGGAATGTGAAACTTTTTCCACGGAGTGAAAGACCTCGCTTTATATTAATAGTTTTTCAAACTCCAACCAACTAACTCTGAGACATATCCATATGATGACTTAAAAGTTAATTTTAACCGAGATCGTTATGCTCTCTTATATGATATGTATGCTAGATTTCAACAGAGCTATTACATGCGAGAACCTCAACCATTGTTGTCGCGAGATGAATTTGCAAATGTGGCTCCGATTATTGTGGTCGATGTAATATATCAAAATGAAGTTGTTAAAACAGAACCTATAGATATCAAAGTAGAACTTACAATTAACAAAAATTTGGCAACAAACACAACAGCATACTGTGTTTTCATACATGATCGTCTCGTAGAATATACTCCACTCACTGGCGAAATTAGAAGACTTGTTTAGAGTATAATTAACCTTGAAACGAATAACAGATAAAAAATAAGCGAATCCGATTTCGTAACTATAGATGTGCAAGGATGGAAAGTCAAGAACAATAAATTCATTGTGAAGAAAATAGCCATCTCGTTTAGTTTATATGAATATCAACATTTTCTTATTAAATCAAGTGAATTGGTTGACCGAAAATTATCACAATATATCCTGGTGTCTCGGTAGTATTTCCTTCAATAGTGTGCAAAAGTTTCTGAGACAAAATCTCAAACCAGATGTAAGAATTTTCACAAAAGGAATTGAAAAAGTGGAATGGATCAAACATATCCTTGTTAGTACCAAGTTCGAGGTTTATAATATCGAAGATTATGAGTGTGATAACTTTAAATGCATGCAGCAACGCATTCCAACATATCAAAGATGCAACTATCATCACCAACAAAAATATGGCTGTTGTGCATTAGAAAATTCTTTGTTAATTAGACATGCTGTAGGTATAAAAACAAAATTTTAAATAAAACATATTTTTTGAAATTTATTTAATTTGTGTTTCTTTGATTTGATTTGTGTATTTTAGATTTCTAAAAAAATGAAAATGCAAAAATTAATCTTTTTTTTTATTTTCAAATATCATTTATTGGAATTTTCATATGTCCCCAAGCATAAGTACTTATCCCATCATTACATATATATCTCTTGCTATCGCTATAACTTAATGCTAACTTATGTATTGTGTAGTGTAGATTTCTGGATCTTGACACTGGTAGTTCCCATCGGGAAGGGGTTGAGACACTGCCCACCCGTATAAATTATTTGCATCAAGATACATGAGAAATTCACTCGATTTATTTTTGTCGAATTCATCCATATACTTATTATTAGCGATGGTATGTCTATGACTACACTGACATAAAAAACCTCTGATACCTTTCTTGAAGAAATTGTACATGCTAATGTCTGTAAAAAGTTTTTTTAAATATTTACAATCGAAATGTGTCCATACTTTTAGAGCATGGTCATATCTTTATCTATGCAATCCTTGTCTGTTAGCTTATTATAAAATTGAGAAATTGGTAGAAGAGAACAATCATCTAAGCGATCCCATGAATCAAGATAATCATAAGGAAATACACCTTTCCTAATCATTAATTTGAATGAGTCTTCATTTTTGAAAAATTTCTTAGTCGCTATAAAACTATCTTCTGACAAATTTTTCGCTATGAACATCAACTGATCTTTTCCCACCTATTTATATTGATTTGCACATATCCTAATATACCAATCTCTTTCATACAATCCAATAAAGCATTCGTCTATCTCACTCATATAGAGTCAAAAGGCATTTACGATCATGTCTGTTCATGTTAATATATATTTTTTTTTGTTTGTTTACACAAAGTTCGCCGACCGCACAACAACCGACAACTAGGTCACTCGCAACCTCGTATCTAATGTGTCCCGAAATAGTAATATCAAACCGGACCTGCCACCTCAAGGTCAATGTTAAAGCAATGCTCAAATTTCTTATCAACTACAGGGCACACGCCGACTGAAATCACCACCACATCCATATGTATACGATTGTATCATTGAGGTTTCCATTTCAAGTTTTTTTTTTGTTTTTGTTTTTTTTTATCAACACAAAACCACAACGACCACAACCTTTCAGTGAGCCAGAACCATCCAAATATACCTACTAAGTTGGTTTAAGATCAAAAACTTTCATAGTAGTTTATTAAATGCGGGTTTCAGCGCAGTATATATATATATATATAATATAAAAATATTGAGAAAATAATCAGATTTTCCATGAAAAAAGTAGGTAAAAGAGCAGAAAAAGTTATATGAAAAGAAGAAACTAGTAAAAATCACAGGAAAAAGTTGGTTAAAGATCAAAAACGTTCATAGTAGTTTAGGAAATGCGGGTTTCAGCGCAGTATATATATATAAAAATAGCAGTATAATATAAAAATATTGAGAAAATAATCAGATTTTCCATGAAAACGGTAGGTAAAAGAGCAGAAAAAGTTATATGAAAAGAAGAAACCAGTAAAAATCACAGGAAAAAGTTGGTTAAAGATCAAAAACTTTCATAGTAGTTTAGGAAATGCGGGTTTCAGCGCAGTATATATATAAAAATACCAGTATAATATAAAAATATTGAGAAAATAATCAGGTTTTCCATGAAAAAAGTAGGTAAAAGAGCAGAAAAAGTTATATGAAAAGAAGAAACTAGTAAAAATCACAGGAAAAAGTTGGTTAAATATCAAAAACTTTCATAGTAGTTCAGGAAATGCGGGTTTCAGCGCAGTATATAAATAAAAATAGCAGTATAATATAAAAATATTGAGAAAATAATCAGATTTTCCATGAAAAAAGTAGGTAAAAGAGCAGAAAAAGTTATATGAAAAGAAGAAACTAGTAAAAATCACAGGAAAAAGTTGGTTACAGATCAAAAACTTTCATAGTAGTTCAGGAAATGCGGGTTTCAGCGCAGTATATATATATATATATATATATAATATAAAAATATTGAGAAAATAATCAGGTTTTCCATGAAAAAAGTTTGTAAAAGAGCAGAAAAAGTTATATGAAAAGAAGAAACTAGTAGAAATCACAAGAAAAAGTTGGTTAAAGATCAAAAACTTTCATAGTAGTTAAGAAAATGCGGGTTTCAGCGCAGTATATATATATAATATAAAAATATTGAGAAAATAATCAGATTTTCCATGAAAAATGTAGGTAAAAGAGCAGAAAAAGTTATATGAAAAGAAGAAACTAGTAAAAATCACAGGAAAAAGTTGGTAAAAGATCAAAAACTTTCATAGTAGTTAAGGAAATACGGGTTTCGGAGCAGTATATATATAAAAATAGCAGTATAATATAAAAATATTGAGAAAATAATCAGATTTTCCTGGAAAAACGTAGGTAAAAGAGCAGAAAAAGTTATATGAAAAGAAGAAACTAGTAAAAATCACAGGAAAAAGTTGGTTAAAGATCAAAAACGTTCATACCAGTTCAGGAAATGCGGGTTTCAGCGCAGTATATATATATATATAATATAAAAATATTGAGAAAATAATCAGATTTTCCATGAAAAATTTAGGTAAAAGAGCAGAAAAAGTTATATGAAAAGAAGAAACTAGTAAAAATCACAGGAAAAAGTTGGTTAAAGATCAAAAACTTTCATAGTAGTTCAGGAAATGCGGGTTTCAGCGCAGTATATAAATAAAAATAGTAGTATAATATAAAAATATTGAGAAAATAATCAGATTTTCCATGAAAAAGTAGGTAAAAGAGCAGAAAAAGTTATATGAAAAGAAGAAACTAGTACAAATCACAGGAAAAAGTTGGTTAAAGATCAAAAACTTTCATAGTAGTTCAGGAAATGCGGGTTTCAGCGCAGTATATATATATATATAATATAAAAATATTGAGAAAATAATCATATTTTCCATAAAAAAAGTAGGTAAAAGAGCATAAAAAGTTATATGAAAAGAAGAAACTAGTAAAAATCACAGGAAAAAGTTGGTTAAAGATCAAAAACTTTCATAGTAGTTTAGGAAATGCGGGTTTCAGCGCAGTATATATATATATAATATACAAATATTGAGAAAATAATCAGATTTTCCATGAAAAATGTAGGTAAAAGAGCAGAAAAAGTTATATGAAAAGAAGAAACTAGTAAAAATCACAGGAAAATGTTGGTTAAAGATCAAAAACTTTCATAGTAGTTAAGGAAATGCGGGTTTCAGCGCAGTATATATATATATAATATAAAAATATTGAGAAAATAATCAGATTTTATATGAAAAAAGTAGGTAAAAGAGCAGAAAAAGTTATATGAAAAGAAGAAACTAGTAAAAATCACAGGAAAGAGTTGGTTACAGATCAAAAACTTTCATAGTAGTTCAGGAAATGCGGGTTTCAGCGCAGTATATATATATATATATAATATAAAAATATTGAGAAAATAATCAGGTTTTCCATAAAAAAAGTAGGTAAAAGAGCAGAAAAAGTTATATGAAAAGAAGAAACTAGTAGAAATTACAAAAAAAAGTTGGTTAAAGATCAAAAACTTTCATAGTAGTTAAGGAAATGCGGGTTTCAGCGCAGTATATATATATATAATATAAAAATATTGAGAAAATAATCAGATTTTCCATGAAAAATGTAGGTAAAAGAGCAGAAAAAGTTATATGAAAAGAAGAAACTAGTAAAAATCACAGGAAAAAGTTGGTTAAAGATCAAAAACTTTCATAGTAGTTCAGGAAATGCGGGTTTCAGCGCAGTATATATATAAAAATAGCAGTATAATATAAAAATATTGAGAAAATAATCAGACAGTTAAGGAAATGCGGGTTTCAGCGCAGTATATATATAAAATTAACAGTATATTATAAAAATATTGAGAAAATAATCAGATTTTCCATGAAAAAGTAGGTAAAAGAGCAGAAAAAGTTATATGAAAAGAAGAAACTAGTAAAAATCACAGGAAAAAGTTGGTTAAAGATCAAAAACTATCATAGTAGTTAAGGAAATACGGGTTTCAGCGCAGTATATATATAAAAATAGCAGTATAATATAAAAATATTGAGAAAATAATCAGATTTTCCTGGAAAAACGTAGGTAAAAGAGCAGAAAAAGTTATATGAAAAGAAGAAACTAGTAAAAATCACAAGAAAAAGTTGGTTAAAGATCAAAAACGTTCATACCAGTTCAGGAAATGCGGGTAACAGCGCAGTATATATATATATATAATATAAAAATATTGAGAAAATAATCATATTTTCCATGAAAAAAGTAGGTAAAAGAGCATAAAAAGTTATATGAAAAGAAGAAACTAGTAAAAATCACAGGAAAAAGTTGGTTAAAGATCAAAAACTTTCATAGTAGTTTAGGAAATGCGGTTTTCTGCGCAGTATATATATATATATATATATAATATACAAATATTGAGAAAATAATCAGATTTTCCATGAAAAATGTAGGTAAAAGAGCAGAAAAAAATATATGAAAAGAAGAAAGTAGTAAAAATCACAGGAAAAAGTTGATTAAAGATCAAAAACTTTCATAGTAGTTCAGGAAATGCGGGTTTCAGCGCAGTATATATATATATATATATAATATAAAAATATTGAGAAAATAATCAGATTTTCCATGAAAAATGTAGGTAAAAGAGCAGAAAAAGTTATATAAAAAGAAAAAACTAGTAAAAATCACAGGAAAAAGTTGGTTAAAGATCAAAAACTTTCATAGTAGTTTAGGAAATGCGGGTTTCAGCGCAGTATATATATGAAAATAGCAGTATAATATAAAAATATTGAGAAAATAATCAGATTTTCCATGAAAAAAGTAGGTAAAAGAGCAGAAAAAGTTATATGAAAAGATCAAACACTTTCATAGTAGTGCAGGAAATGCGGGTTTCAGCGCAGTATATATGCATATATAATATAAAAATATTGAGAAAATAATCCAGTAAAAATCACAGGAAAAAATTGGTTAAAGATCAAAAACTTTCATAGTAGTTCAGGAAATGCGGGTTTCAGCGCAGTATATATATACAATATAAAAATATTGAGAAAATAATCAGACTTTCCATGAAAAAAGTAGGTAAAAGAGCAGAAAAAGTTATATGAAAAGAAGAAACTAGTAAAAATCACAGGAAAAAGTTGGTTAAAGATCAAAAACTTTCATAGTAGTTAAGGAAATGCGGGTTTCGGCTCAGTATATATATATATATATAATATAAAAATATTGAGAAAATAATCAGATTTTTCATGAAAAATGTAGGTAAAAGAGCAGAAAAAGTTATATAAAAAGAAAAAACTAGTAAAAATCACAGGAAAAAGTTGGTTAAAGATCAAAAACTTTCATAGTAGTTAAGGAAATGCGGGTTTCAGCGCAGTATATATATATATAAAAATAGCAGTATAATATAAAAATATTGAGAAAATAATCAGATTTTCCATGAAAAATGTAGGTAAAAGAGCAGAAAAAGTTATATGAAAAGAAGAAACTAGTAAAAATCACAGGAAAAAGGTATAGAAAATGCGGGTTTCAGCGCAGTATATATATAAAAATAGCAGTATAATATAAAAATATTGAGAAAATAATCAGACTTTCCATGAAAAAAGTAGGTAAAAGAGCAGAAAAAGTTATATGAAAAGAAGAAACTAGTAAAAATCACAGGAAAAAGGTGGTTAAAGATCAAAAATTTTCACAGTAGTTTAGGAAATGCGGGTTTCAGCGCAGTATATATATAAAAATAGCAGTATAATATAAAAATATTGAGAAAATAATCAGACTTTCCATGAAAAAGTAGGTAAAAGAGCAGAAAAAGTTATATGAAAAGAAGAAACTAGTAAAAATCACAGGAAAAAGTTGGTTAAAGATCAAAAACTTTCATAGTAGTTCAGGAAATGCTGGTTTCAGCGCAGTATATATGCATATATAATATAAAAATATTGAGAAAATAATCTAGTAAAAATCACAGGAAAAAATTGGTTAAAGATCAAAAACTTTCATAGTTGTTCAGGAAATGCGGGTTTCAGCGCAGTATATATATATATTATAAAAATATTGAGAAAATAATCAGATTTTCCATGAAAAAAGTAGGTAAAAGAGCAGAAAAAGTTATATGAAAAGAAGAAACTAGTAAAAATCACAGAAACAAGTTGGTTAAAGATCAAAAACTTTCATAGTGGTATAGAAAATGCGGGTTTCAGCGCAGTATATATATAAAAATAGCAGTATAATATAAAAATATTGAGAAAATAATCAGACTTTCCATGAAAAAAGTAGGTAAAAGAGCAGAAAAAGTTATATGAAAAGAAGAAACTAGTAAAAATCACAGGAAAAAGTTGGTTAAAGATCAAAAACTTTCACAGTAGTTTAGGAAATGCGGGTTTCAGCGCAGTATATATATAAAAATAGCAGTATAATATAAAAATATTGAGAAAATATATTGAGAAAAATATTGAGAAAAAATCACAGAAAAAAGTTGGTTAAAGATCAAAAACTTTCATAGTGGTATAGAAAATGCGGGTTTCAGCGCAGTATATATATAAAAATAGCAGTATAATATAAAAATATTGAGAAAATAATCAGACTTTCCATGAAAAAAGTAGGTAAAAGAGCAGAAAAAGTTATATGAAAAGAAGAAACTAGTAAAAATCACAGGAAAAAGTTGGTTAAAGATCAAAAACTTTCACAGTAGTTTATGAAATGCGGGTTTCAGCGCAGTATATATATAAAAATAGCAGTATAATATAAAAATATTGAGAAAATAATCAGATTTTCCATGAAAAAAGTAGGTAAAAGAGCAGAAAAAGTTGTATGAAAAGAAGAAACAAGTAAAAATCACAGGAAAAAGTTGGTAAAAGATCAAAAACTTTCACAGTAGTTTAGGAAATGCGGGTTTCAGCGCAGTATATATATAAAAATAGCAGTATAATATAAAAATATTGAGAAAATAATCAGACTTTCCATGAAAAAAGTAGGTAAAAGAGCAGAAAAAGTTATATGAAAAGAAGAAACTAGTAAAAATCACAGGAAAAAGTTGGTTAAAGATCAAAAACTTTCACAGTAGTTTAGGAAATGCGGGTTTCAGCGCAGTATATATATAAAAATAGCAGTATAATATAAAAATATTGAGAAAATAATCAGACTTTCCATGAAAAAAGTAGGTAAAAGAGCAGAAAAAGTTATATGAAACGAAGAAACTAGTAAAAATCACAGGAAAAAGTTGGTTAAAGATCAACAACTTTCATTGTGGTATAGAAAATGCGGGTTTCAGCGCAGTATATATATAAAAATAGCAGTATAATATAAAAATATTGAGAAAATAATCAGATTTTCCATGAAAAATGTAGGTAAAAGAGCAGAAAAGGTTATATGAAAAGAAGAAACTAGTAAAAATCACAGGAAAAAGTTGGTTAAAGATCAAAAACTTTCATAGTAGTTCAGGAAATGCGGGTTTCAGCGCAGTATATATATATAATATAAAAATATTGAGAAAATAATCAGATTTTCCATGAAAAAAGTAGGTAAAAGAGCAGAAAAAGTTATATGAAAAGAAGAAACTAGTAAAAATCACAGGAAAAAGTTGGTTAAAGATCAAAAACTTGCATAGTAGTTCAGGAAATGCGGGTTTCAGCGCAGTATATATATATTAAATATAAAAAAATTGAGAAAATAAACAGATTTTCCATGAAAAAAGTAGGTAAAAGAGCAGAAAAAGTTATATGAAAAGAAGAAACTAGTAAAAATCACAGGAAAAAGTTGGTAAAAGATCAAAAACTTTCATAGTAGTTTAGGAAATGCGGGTTTCAGCGCAGTATATATATAAAAATATAAAAATAAATATATAAAAATAAATATATAAAAATAATATAATATAAAAATATTGAGAAAATAATCAGATTCTCCATGAAAAAAGTAGGTAAAAGAGCAGAAAAAGTTATATGAAAAGAAGAAACTAGTAAAAATCACAGGAAAAAGTTGGTTAAAGATCAAAAACTTTCACAGTAGTTTAGGAAATGCGGGTTTAAGCGCAGTATATATATAAAAATAGCAGTATAATATAAAAATATTGAGAAAATAATCAGATTTTCCATGAAAAAAGTAGGTAAAAGAGCACTTTCATAGTGGTATAGAAAATGCGGGTTTCAGCGCAGTATATATATATAAAAATAGCAGTATAATATAAAAATATTGAGAAAATAATCAGACTTTCCATGAAAAAAGTAGGTAAAAGAGCAGAAAAAGTTATATGAAAAGAAGAAGCTAGTAAAAATCACAGGAAAAAGTTGGTTAAAGATCAAAAACTTTCACAGTAGTGTAGGAAATTCGGGTTTCAGCGCAGTATATATACATATATAATATAAAAATATTGAGAAAATAATCTAGTAAAAATCACAGGAAAAAATTGGTTAAAGATCAAAAACTTTCATAGTAGTTCAGGAAATGCGGGTTTCAGCGCAGTATATATATATATTATAAAAATATTGAGAAAATAATCAGATTTTCCATGAAAAAAGTAGGTAAAAGAGCAGAAAAAGTTATATGAAAAGAAGAAACTAGTAAAAATCACAGGAAAAAGTTGGTTGAAGATCAGAAACTTTCATAGTGGTATAGAAAATGCGGGTTTCAGCGCAGTATATATATAAAAATAGCAGTATAATATAAAAATATTGAGAAAATAATCAGACTTTCCATGAAAAAAGTAGGTAAAAGAGCAGAAAAAGTTATATGAAAAGAAGAAACTAGTAAAAATCACAGGAAAAAGTTGGTTAAAGATCAAAAACTTTCACAGTAGTTTAGGAAATGCGGGTTTCAGCGCAGTATATATATAAAAATAGCAGTATAATATAAAAATATTGAGAAAATAATCAGACTTTCCATGAAAAAAGTAGGTAAAAGAGCAGAAAAAGTTATATGAAAAGAAGAAACTAGTAAAAATCACAGAAAAAAGTTGGTTAAAGATCAAAAACTTTCATAGTGGTATAGAAAATGCGGGTTTCAGCGCAGTATATATATAAAAATAGCAGTATAATATAAAAATATTGAGAAAATAATCAGACTTTCCATGAAAAAAGTAGGTAAAAGAGCAGAAAAAGTTATATGAAAAGAAGAAACTAGTAAAAATCACAGGAAAAAGTTGGTTAAAGATCAAAAACTTTCACAGTAGTTTATGAAATGCGGGTTTCAGCGCAGTATATATATAAAAATAGCAGTATAATATAAAAATATTGAGAAAATAATCAGATTTTCCATGAAAAAAGTAGGTAAAAGAGCAGAAAAAGTTGTATGAAAAGAAGAAACAAGTAAAAATCACAGGAAAAAGTTGGTAAAAGATCAAAAACTTTCACAGTAGTTTAGGAAATGCGGGTTTCAGCGCAGTATATATATAAAAATAGCAGTATAATATAAAAATATTGAGAAAATAATCATATTTTCCATGAAAAATGTAGGTAAAAGAGCAGAAAAGGTTATATGAAAAGAAGAAACTAGTAAAAATCACAGGAAAAAGTTGGTTAAAGATCAAAAAACTTTCATAGTAGTTCAGGAAATGCGGGTTTCAGCGCAGTATATATGCATATATAATATATAAATATTGAGAAAATAATATAGTAAAAATCACAGGAAAAAATTGGTTAAAGATCAAAAACTTTCATAGTAGTTCAGGAAATGCGGGTTTCAGCGCAGTATATATATATATATATAATATAAAAATATTGAGAAAATAATCAGATTTTCCATGAAAAAAGTAGGTAAAAGAGCAGAAAAAGTTATATGAAAAGAAGAAACTAGTAAAAATCACAGGAAAAAGTTGGTTAAAGACCAAAAACTTTCATAGCGGTATAGAAAATGCGGGCTTCAGCGCAGTATATATATAAAAAATAGCAGTATAATATACAAATATTGAGAAAATAATCAGACTTTCCATGAAAAAAGTAGGTAAAAGAGCAGAAAAAGTTATATGAAAAGAAGAAACTAGTAAAAATCACAGGAAAAAGTTGGTTAAAGATCAAAAACTTTCATAGTGGTATAGAAAATGCGGGTTTCAGCGCAGTATATATATAAAAATAGCAGTATAATATAAAAATATTGAGAAAATAATCAGACTTTCCATGAAAAAAGTAGGTAAAAGAGCAGAAAAAGTTATATGAAAAGAAGAAACAAGTAAAAATCACAGGAAAAAGTTTTGTTAAAGATCAAAAACTTTCATAGTAGTTAAGGAAATGCGGGTTTCAGCTCAGTATATATATATATATATAATATATAAATATTGAGAAAATAATCAGATTTTCCATGAAAAATGTAGGTAAAAGAGCAGAAAAAGTTATATAAAAAGAAGAAACTAGTAAAAATCACAGGAAAAAGTTGGTTAAAGATCAAAAACTTTCATAGTGGTATAGAAAATGCGGGTTTCAGCGCAGTATATATATAAAAATAGCAGTATAATATACAAATATTGAGAAAATAATCAGACTTTCCATGAAAAAAGTAGGTAAAAGAGCAGAAAAAGTTATATGAAAAGAAGAAACTAGTAAAAATCACAGGAAAAAGTTGGTTAAAGATCAAAAACTTTCATAGTGGTATAGAAAATGCGGGTTTCAGCGCAGTATATATATAAAAATAGCAGTATAATATAAAAATATTGAGAAAATAATCAGACTTTCCATGAAAAAAGTAGGTAAAAGGGCAGAAAAAGTTATATGAAAAGAAGAAACTAGTAAAAATCACAGGAAAAAGTTGGTTAAAGATAAAAAACTTTCACAGTAGTTTAGGAAATGCGGGTTTCAGCGAAGTATATATATAAAAATAGCAGTATAATATAAAAATATTGAGAAAATAATCAGACTTTCCATGAAAAAAGTAGGTAAAAGAGCAGAAAAAGTTATATGAAAAGAAGAAACTAGTAAAAATCACAGGAAAAAGTTGGTTAAAGATCAAAAACTTTCATTGTGGTATAAAAAATGCGGGTTTCAGCGCAGTATATATATAAAAATAGCAGTATAATATAAAAATATTGAGAAAATAATCAGATTTTCCATGAAAAATGTAGGTAAAAGAGCAGAAAAGGTTATGTGAAAAGAAGAAACTAGTAAAAATCACAGGAAAAAGTTGGTTAAAGATCAAAAACTTTCATAGTAGTTCAAGAAATGCGGGTTTCAGCGCAGTATATATATAAAATATAAAAATATTGAGAAAATAATCAGATTTTCCATGAAAAAAGTAGGTACAAGAGCAGAAAAAGTTATATGAAAAGAAGAAACTAGTAAAAATCACAGGAAAAAGTTGGTTAAAGACCAAAAACTTTCATAGCGGTATAGAAAATGCGGGTTTCAGCGCAGTATATATATAAAAATAGCAGTATAATATACAAATATTGAGAAAATAATCAGACTTTCCATGAAAAAAGTAGGTAAAAGAGCAGAAAAAGTTATATGAAAAGCAGAAACTAGTAAAAAT
>CAKAIZ010000153.1:0-33974 GCA_916610145.1 Eristalis arbustorum | reverse complement strand
CAATATTTTTATATTATATAAATATACTGCGCTGAAACCCACATTTCCTATACTAGTATGAAAGTTTTTGATCTTTAACCAACATTTTCCTGTGATTTTTACTAGTTTCTTCTTTTCATATAACTTTTTTTGCTCTTTTACCTACTTTTTTCCATGGAAAAATCTGATTATTTTCTCAATATTTTTATATTATACTGCTATTTTTATATATATACTCCGCTGAAACCCGCATTTCCTAAGCTACTATGAAAGTTTTTGATCTTTAACCAACTTTTTCCTGTGATCTTTACTAGTTTCTTCTTTTCATATAACTTTTTCTGCTCTTTTACCTACTTTTTTCATTGAAAATCTGATTATTTTCTCAATATTTTAATACTATATATATATACTGCGCTGAAACCCGCATTTCCTAAACTACTATGAAAGTTTTTGATCTTTAACCAACTTTTTCCTGTGATTTTTACTAGTTTCTTCTTTTCATATATTTTCTGCTCTTTTACCTACTTTTTTTCATGGAAAATCTGATTATTTTCTCAATATTTTTATATTTATACTGCTATTTTTATATATACACTGGGTTGAAACCCGCATTTCCTAAACTACTATGAAAGTTTTTGATCTTTAACCAACTTTTTCCTGTGATCTTTACTAGTTTCTTCTTTTCATATAACTTTTTCTGCTCTTTTACCTACTTTTTTCATTGAAAATCTGATTATTTTCTCAATATTTTAATACTATATATATATACTGCGCTGAAACCCGCATTTCCTAAACTACTATGAAAGTTTTTGATCTTTAACCAACTTTTTCCTGTGATTTTTACTAGTTTCTTCTTTCCATATAACTTTTTCTGCTCTTTTACATACATTTTTCATGGAAAATCTGATTATTTTCTCAATATTTTTATATTATACTGCTATTTTGATATATATACTGCTCTGAAACCCGCATTTCCTAAACTACTATGAAAGTTTTTGATCTTTAACCAACTTTTTTCCTGTGATTTTTACTAGTTTCTTCTTTTCATATATCTTTTTCTGCTCTTTTACCTACATTTTTCATGGAAAAATCTGATTATTTTCTCAATATTTTTATATTATATATATATCCTGCGCTGAAACCCGCATTTCCTATACTAGTATGAAAGTTTTTGATCTTTAACCAACTTTTTCCTGTGATTTTTAATAGTTTCTTCTTTTCATATAACTTTTTCTGCTCTTTTACCTACATTTTTTCATGGAAAATCTGATTATTTTCACAATATTTTTATATTATACTGCTATTTTTATGTATACTGCGCTGAAAACCGCATCTCCTATACTAGTATGAAAGTTTTTGATCTTTAATCAACTTTTTTCTGTGATTTTTACTAGTTTCTTCTTTTCATATAACTCTTTCTGCTCTTTTACCTACTTTTTTCATGGAAAACTGATTATTTTCTCAATATTCTTATATTATATATATATACTGCGCTGAAACCCGCATTTCCTAAACTACTATGAAAGTTTTTGATCTTTAACCAACTTTTTCCTGTGATTTTTACTAGTTTCTTCTTTTCATATAACTTTTTCTGCTCTTTTACCTACTTTTTTCATGGAAAATCTGATTATTTTCTCAATATTTTTATATTATACTGCTATTTTTATATATATACTGCGCTGAAACCCGCATTTCCTAAACTACTATGAACGTTTTTGATCTTAAACAAACTTTTTCCTGTGATTTTTCCTAGTTTCTTCTTTTCATATAACTTTTTCTGCTCTTTTTCCTACATTTTTCATGGAAAATCTGATTATTTTCTCAATATTTTTATATTATATATATACTGCGCTGAAACCCGCATTTCCTAAACTACTATGAACGTTTTTGATCTTTAACCAACTTTTTCCTGTGATTTTACTAGTTTCTTCTTTTCATATAACTTTTTCTGCTCTTTTACCTACTTTTTTCATGGAAAATCTGATTATTTTCTCAATATTTTTATATTATATATATATACTGCGCTGAAACCCACATTTCCTATACTAGTATGAAAGTTTTTGATCTTTAACCAACATTTTCCTGTAATTTTTACTAGTTTCTTCTTTTCATATAACTTTTTCTGCTCTTTTACCTACTTTTTCCATGGAAAATCTGATTATTTTCTCAATATTTTTATATTATACTGCTATTTTTATATATATACTGCGCTGAAACCCGCATTTCCTAAACTACTATGAATGTTTTTGATCTTTAACCAACTTTTTCCTGTGATTTTTACTAGTTTCTTCTTTTCATATAACTTTTTCTGCTCTTTTACCTACATTTTTTCATGGAAAATCTGATTATTTTCTCAATATTTTTATATTATATATATATATATACTGCGCTGAAACCCGCATTTCCTAAACTACTATGAAAATTTTTGATCTTTAACCAAATTTTTTTTTCATATAACTTTTTCTGCTCTTTTACCTACTTTTTTCATGGAAAATCTGATTATTTTCTCAATAATTTTATATTATACTGCAATTTTTATATATATACTGCGCTGAAACCCGCATTTCCTAAACTACTATGAAAGTTTTTGATCTTTAACCAACTTTTTCCTGTGATTTTTACTAGTTTCTTCTTTTCATATAACTTTTTCTGCTCTTTTACCTACTTTTGTCATGAAAAATCTGATTATTTTCTCAATATTTTTATATTATATAAATATACTGCGCTGAAACCCACATTTCCTATACTAGTATGAAAGTTTTTGATCTTTAACCAACATTTTCCTGTGATTTTTACTAGTTTCTTCTTTTCATATAACTTTTTTTGCTCTTTTACCTACTTTTTCCATGGAAAATCTGATTATTTTCTCAATATTTTTATATTATACTGCTATTTTTATATATATACTCCGCTGAAACCCGCATTTCCTAAGCTACTATGAAAGTTTTTGATCTTTAACCAACTTTTTCCTGTGATCTTTACTAGTTTCTTCTTTTCATATAACTTTTTCTGCTCTTTTACCTACTTTTTTCATTGAAAATCTGATTATATTCTCAATATTTTAATACTATATATATATACTGCGCTGAAACCCGCATTTCCTAAACTACTATGAAAGTTTTTGATCTTTAACCAACTTTTTCCTGTGATTTTTACTAGTTTCTTCTTTTCATATATTTTCTGCTCTTTTACCTACTTTTTTCATGGAAAATCTGATTATTTTCTCAATATTTTTATATTATACTGCTATTTTTATATATACACTGGGTTGAAACCCGCATTTCCTAAACTACTATGAAAGTTTTTGATCTTTAACCAACTTTTTCCTGTGATCTTTACTAGTTTCTTCTTTTCATATAACTTTTTCTGCTCTTTTACCTACTTTTTTCATTGAAAATCTGATTATTTTCTCAATATTTTAATACTATATATATATACTGCGCTGAAACCCGCATTTCCTAAACTACTATGAAAGTTTTTGATCTTTAACCAACTTTTTCCTGTGATTTTTACTAGTTTCTTCTTTCCATATAACTTTTTCTGCTCTTTTACATACATTTTTCATGGAAAATCTGATTATTTTCTCAATATTTTTATGTTATACTGCTATTTTGATATATATACTGCTCTGAAACCCGCATTTCCTAAACTACTATGAAAGTTTTTGATCTTTAACCAACTTTTTCCTGTGATTTTTACTAGTTTCTTCTTTTCATATATCTTTTTCTGCTCTTTTACCTACATTTTTCATGGAAAATCTGATTATTTTCTCAATATTTTTATATTATATATATATCCTGCGCTGAAACCCGCATTTCCTATACTAGTATGAAAGTTTTTGATCTTTAACCAACTTTTTCCTGTGATTTTTACTAGTTTCTTCTTTTCATATAACTTTTTCTGCTCTTTTACCTACATTTTTCATGGAAAATCTGATTATTTTCACAATATTTTTATATTATACTGCTATTTTTATGTATACTGCGCTGAAAACCGCATCTCCTATACTAGTATGAAAGTTTTTGATCTTTAATCAACTTTTTCTGTGATTTTTACTAGTTTCTTCTTTTCATATAACTCTTTCTGCTCTTTTACCTACTTTTTTCATGGAAAACTGATTATTTTCTCAATATTCTTATATTATATATATATACTGCGCTGAAACCCGCATTTCCTAAACTACTATGAAAGTTTTTGATCTTTAACCAACTTTTTCCTGTGATTTTTACTAGTTTCTTCTTTTCATATAACTTTTTCTGCTCTTTTACCTACTTTTTTCATGGAAAATCTGATTATTTTCTCAATATTTTTATATTATACTGCTATTTTTATATATATACTGCGCTGAAACCCGCATTTCCTAAACTACTATGAACGTTTTTGATCTTAAACAAACTTTTTCCTGTGATTTTTCCTAGTTTCTTCTTTTCATATAACTTTTTCTGCTCTTTTTCCTACATTTTTCATGGAAAATCTGATTATTTTCTCAATATTTTTATATTATATATATACTGCGCTGAAACCCGCATTTCCTAAACTACTATGAACGTTTTTGATCTTTAACCAACTTTTTCCTGTGATTTTACTAGTTTCTTCTTTTCATATAACTTTTTCTGCTCTTTTACCTACTTTTTTCATGGAAAATCTGATTATTTTCTCAATATTTTTATATTATATATATATACTGCGCTGAAACCCACATTTCCTATACTAGTATGAAAGTTTTTGATCTTTAACCAACATTTTTCTGTAATTTTTACTAGTTTCTTCTTTTCATATAACTTTTTCTGCTCTTTTACCTACTTTTTCCATGGAAAATCTGATTATTTTCTCAATATTTTTATATTATACTGCTATTTTTATATATATACTGCGCTGAAACCCGCATTTCCTAAACTACTATGAATGTTTTTGATCTTTAACCAACTTTTTCCTGTGATTTTTACTAGTTTCTTCTTTTCATATAACTTTTTCTGCTCTTTTACCTACATTTTTCATGGAAAATCTGATTATTTTCTCAATATTTTTATATTATATATATATACTGCGCTGAAACCCGCATTTCCTAAACTACTATGAAAGTTTTTGATCTTTAACCAAATTTTTTTTTCATATAACTTTTTCTGCTCTTTTACCTACTTTTTTCATGGAAAATCTGATTATTTTCTCAATATTTTTATATTATATATATATACTGCGCTGAAACCCACATTTCCTATACTAGTATGAAAGTTTTTGATCTTTAACCAACATTTTCCTGTGATTTTTACTAGTTTCTTCTTTTCATATAACTTTTTCTGCTCTTTTACCTACTTTTTCCATGGAAAATCTGATTATTTTCTCAATATTTTTATATTATACTGATTTTTTATATATATACTCCGCTGAAACCCGCATTTCCTAAACTACTATGAAAGTTTTTGATCTTTAACCAAATTTTTCCTGTGATTTTTACTAGTTTCTTCTTTTCATATAACGTTTTCTGCTCTTTTACCTACATTTTTCATAGAAAATCTGATTATTTTCTCAATATTTTTATATTATATATATATATACTGCGTTTTTGATCTTTAACAAACTTTTTCCTGTGATTTTTACCAGTTTCTTCTTTTCATATAACTTTTTCTGCTCTTTTTCCTACATTTTTCATGGAAAATCTGTTTATTTCTTCAATATTTTTATATTATATATATACTGCGCTGAAACCCGCATTTCCTAAACTACTATGAACGTTTTTGATCTTTAACCAACGTTTTCCTGTGATTTTTACTAGTTTCTTCTTTTCATATAACTTTTTCTGCTCTTTTACCTACTTTTTTCATGAAAAATCTGATTATTTTCTCAATATTTTTATATTATACTGCTATTTTTATATATATACTGGGCTGAAACCCGCATTTCCTAAACTACTATGAAAGTTTTTGATCTTTAACCAACTTTTCCTGTGATTTTTACTAGTTTCTTCTTTTCATATAACTTTTTCTGCTCTTTTACCTACTTTTTTCATTGAAAATCTGATTATTTTCTCAATATTTTTATACTATATATAAATACTGCGCTGAAACCCGCATTTCCTAAACTACTATGAAAGTTTTTGATCTTTAACCAACTTTTTCCTGTGATTTTTACTAGTTTCTTCTTTCCATATAACTTTTTCTGCTTTTTTACATACATTTTTCATGGAAAATCTGATTATTTTCTCAATATTTTTATATTATACTGCTATTTTTATATATATACTGCGCTGAAACCCGCATTTCCTAAACTACTTTGAAAGTTTCTGATCTTTAACCAACTTTTTCCTGTCATTTTTACTAGTTTCTTCTTTTCATATAACTTTTTCTGCTCTTTTACCTACATTTTTCATGGAAAATCTGATTGTTTTTTCAATATTTTAATATTATCTGATTATTTTCTCAATATTTTTATATTATACTGCTATTTTTATATATATACTGCGCTGAAACCCGCATTTCCTAAACTACTATGAAAGTTTTTGATCTTTAACCAACTTTTTCCTGTGATTTTTACTAGTTTCTTCTTTTCATATATCTTTTTCTGCTCTTTTACCTACATTTTTCATGGAAAATCTGATTATTTTCTCAATATTTTTATATTATATATATATCCTGCGCTGAAACCCGCATTTCCTATACTAGTATGAAAGTTTTTGATCTTTAACCAACTTTTTCCTGTGATTTTTACTAGTTTCTTCTTTTCATATAACTTTTTCTGCTCTTTTACCTACATTTTTCATGGAAAATCTGATTATTTTCACAATATTTTTATATTATACTGCTATTTTTATATATACTGCGCTGAAAACCGCATCTCCTATACTAGTATGAAAGTTTTTGATCTTTAACCAACTTTTTTCTGTGATTTTTACTAGTTTCTTCTTTTCATATAACTCTTTCTGCTCTTTTACCTACTTTTTTCATGGAAAACTGATTACTTTCTCAATATTCTTATATTATATATATATACTGCGCTGAAACCCGCATTTCCTAAACTACTATGAAAGTTTTTGATCTTTAACCAACTTTTTCCTGTGATTTTTACTAGTTTCTTCTTTTCATATAACTTTTTCTGCTCTTTTACCTACTTTTTTCATGGAAAATCTGATTATTTTCTCAATATTTTTATATTATACTGCTATTTTTATATATATACTGCGCTGAAACCCGCATTTCCTAAACTACTATGATAGTTTTTGATCTTTAACCAACTTTTTCCTGTGATTTTTACTAGTTTCTTCTTTTCATATAACGTTTTCTGCTCTTTTACCTACTTTTGTCATGGAAAATCTGATTATTTTCTCAATATTTTTATATTATATATATACTGCGCTGAAACCCGCATTTCCTAAGCTACTATGAACGTTTTTGATCTTTAACCAACTTTTTCCTGTGATTTTTACTAGTTTCTTCTTTTCATATAACTTTTTCTGCTCTTTTACCTACTTTTTTCATGGAAAATCTGATTATTTTCTCAATATTTTTATATTATACTGCTATTTTTATGTATATATACTGCGCTGAAACCCGCATTTCCTATACTAGTATGAAAGTTTTTGATCTTTAACAAACTTTTTCCTGTGATTTTTACTAGTTTCTTCTTTTCATATAATTTTTTCTGCTCTTTTACCTACATTTTTCATGGAAAATCTGATTATTTTCTCAATATTTTTATATTATATATATATACTGCGCTGAAACCCGCATTTCCTAAACTACTATGAAAGTTTTTGATCTTTAACCAACTTTTTCCTGTGATTTTTACTAGTTTCTTCTTTTCATATAACTTTTTCTGCTCTTTTACCTACATTTTTCATGGAAAATCTGATTATTTTCTCAATATTTATATATTATAAATATATATACTGCGCTGAAACCCGCATTTCCTAAACTACTATGAAAGTTTTTGATCTTTAACCAACTTTTTCCTGTGATTTTTACTAGTTTCTTCTTTTCATATAACTTTTTCTGCTCTTTTACCTACTTTTTTCATGGAAAATCTGATTATTTTCTCAATATTTTTATATTATATATATATACTGCGCTGAAACCCACATTTCCTATACTAGTATGAAACTTTTTGATCTTTAACCAACATTTTCCTGTGATTTTTACTAGTTTCTTCTTTTCATATAACTTTTTCTGCTCTTTTACCTACTTTTTCCATGGAAAATCTGATTATTTTCTCAATATTTTTATATTATACTGCTATTTTTATATATATACTCCGCTGAAACCCGCATTTCCTAAACTACTATGAAAGTTTTTGATCTTTCACCAACTTTTTCCTATGATTTTTACTAGTTTCTTCTTTTCATATAACGTTTTCTGCTCTTTTACCTACATTTTTCATAGAAAATCTGATTATTTTCTCAATATTTTTATATTATATATATATATACTGCGCTGAAACCCGCATTTCCTAAACTACTATGAAAGTTTTTGATCTTTAACCAAATTTTTCCTGTGATTTTTACTAGTTTCTTCTTTTACCTACTTTTTTCATGGAAAATTTGATTATTTTCTCAATATTTTTATATTATACTGCTATTTTTATATATATACTGCGCTGAAACCCGCATTTCCTAAACTACTATGAAAGTTTTTGATCTTTAACAAACTTTTTCCTGTGATTTTTACCAGTTTCTTCTTTTCATATAACTTTTTCTGCTCTTTTTCCTACATTTTTCATGGAAAATCTGTTTATTTTCTCAATATTTTTATATTATATATATACTGCGCTGAAACCCGCATTTCCTAAACTACTATGAACGTTTTTGATCTTTAACCAACGTTTTCCTGTGATTTTTACTAGTTTCTTCTTTTCATATAACTTTTTCTGCTCTTTTACCTACTTTTTTCATGGAAAATCTGATTATTTTCTCAATATTTTTATATTATACTGCTATTTTTATATATATACTGGGCTGAAACCCGCATTTCCTAAACTACTATGAAAGTTTTTGATCTTTAGCCAACATTTTCCTGTGATTTTTACTAGTTTCTTCTTTTCATATAACTTTTTCTGCTCTTTTACCTACTTTTTTCATTGAAAATCTGATTATTTTCTCAATATTTTTATATTATATATATATATACTGCGCTGAAACCCGCATTTCCTAAACTACTATGAAAGTTTTGGATCTTTAACCAACTTTTTCCTGTGATTTTTACTAGTTTCTTCTTTTCATATAACTTTTTCTGCTCTTTTACCTACATTTTTCATGGAAAATCTGATTGTTTTCTCAATATTTTAATATTATCTGATTATTTTCTCAATATTTTTATATTATACTGCTATTTTTATATATATACTGCGCTGAAACCCGTATTTCCTAAACTACTATGAAAGTTTTTGATCTTTAACCAACTTTTTTCTGTGATTTTTACTAGTTTCTTCTTTTCATATATCTTTTTCTGCTCTTTTACCTACATTTTTCATGGAAAATCTGATTATTTTCTCAATATTTTTATATTATACTGCTATTTTTATATATACTGCGCTGAAAACCGCATTTCCTATACTAGTATGAAAGTTTTTGATCTTTAACCAACTTTTTCCTGTGATTTTTACTAGTTTCTTCTTTTCATATAACTCTTTCTGCTCTTTTACCTACTTTCTTCATGGAAACCTGATTATTTTCTCAATATTCTTATATTATATATATATACTGCGCTGAAACCCGCATTTCCTAAACTACTATGAACGTTTTTGATCTTTAACCAACTTTTTCCTGTGATTTTTACTAGTTTCTTCTTTTCATATAACTTTTTCTGCTCTTTTACCTACTTTTTTCATGGAAAATCTGATTATTTTCTCAATATTTTTATATTATACTGCTATTTTTATATATATACTGCGCTGAAACCCGCATTTCCTAAACTACTATGAAAGTTTTTGATCTTTAACCAACTTTTTCCTGTCATTTTTACTAGTTTCTTCTTTTCATATAACTTTTTCTGCTCTTTTACCTACATTTTTCATGGAAAATCTGATTGTTTTCTCAATATATTAATATTATATATATATATACTGCGCTGAAACCCGCATTTCCTAAACTACTATGAAAGTTTTTGATCTTTAACCAACTTTTTCCTGTCATTTTTACTAGTTTCTTCTTTTCATATAACTTTTTCTGCTCTTTTACCTACATTTTTCATGGAAAATCTGATTATTTTCTCAATATTTTTATATTATATATATATACTGCGCTGAAACCCGCATTTCCTAAACTACTATGAAAGTTTTTGATCTTTGACCAACTTTTTCCTGTCATTTTTACTAGTTTCTTCTTTTCATATAACTTTTTCTGCTCTTTTACCTACATTTTTCATGGAAAATCTGATTGTTTTCTCAATATATTAATATTATATATATATACTGCGCTGAAACCCGCATTTCCTAAACTACTATGAAAGTTTTTGATCTTTAACCAACTTTTTCCTGTGATTTTTACTAGTTTTTTCTTTTCATATAACGTTTTCTGCTCTTTTACCTACATTTTTCATGGAAAATCTGATTATTTTCTCAATATTTTTATATTATATATATATACTGCGCTGAAACCCGCATTTCCTAAACTTCTATGAAAGTTTTTGATCTTTAACCAACTTTTTCCTGTCATTTTTACTAGTTTCTTCTTTTCATATAACTTTTTCTGCTCTTTTACCTACATTTTTCATGGAAAATCTACACAACTTTTTCTGCTCTTTTACCTACATTTTTCATGGAAAATCTGATTGTTTTCTCAATATTTTTATATTATATATATATACTGCGCTGAAACCCGCATTTCCTATACTAGTATGAAAGTTTTTGATCTTTAACCAACTTTTTCCTGTGATTTTTACTAGTTTCTTGTTTTCATATAACTTTTTCTGCTCTTTTACCTATATTTTTCATGGAAAATCTGATTATTTTCTCAATATTTGTATATAATACTGCTATTTTTATATATATACTGCGCTGAAACCCGCATTTCCTAAACTACTATGAACGTTTTTGATCTTTAACCAACTTTTTCCTGTCATTTTTACTAGTTTCTTCTTTTTATAAAAAATTTTCTGCTCTTTTACCTACATTTTTCATGGAAAATCTGATTATTTTCTCAATATTTTTATATTATATATATATATACTGCGCTGAAACCCGCATTTCCTAAACTAATATGAAAGTTTTTGATCTTTAACCAACTTTTTCCTGTGATTTTTACTAGTTTTTTCTTTTCATATAACTTTTTCTGCTCTTTTACCTACATTTTTCATGGAAAATCTGATTATTTTCTCAATATTTTTATATTATATATATATACTGCGCTGAAACCCGCATTTCCTAAACTACTATGAAAGTTTTTGATCTTTAACCAACTTTTTCCTGTGATTTTTACTAGTTTTTTCTTTTCATATAACTTTTTCTGCTCTTTTACCTACATTTTTCATGGAAAATCTGATTATTTTCTCAATATTTTTATATTATATATATATACTGCGCTGAAACCCGCATTTCCTAAACTACTTTGAAAGTTTTTGATCTTTAACCAACTTTTTCCTGTCATTTTTACTAGTTTCTTCTTTTCATATAACTTTTTCTGCTCTTTTATCTACATTTTTCATGGAAAATCTGATTGTTTTCTCAATATATTAAAATTATATATATATATTGTAATAGAATGTCAATTAATTTCGACGAATGAAAAGAAAACGAAAGAGAAATAAAGAAATTGAACATTAAACTTTATTACATAAATCACTTATTAACAAATTGTTTGCAACGAACTATCGACTTCGATCTCCCAACGACTAATGCCCCACAATATCCATCATCGATCCACAGAAGCCCATCAGCATTGACTTCTTGAAACACACACACACACACGCGACGACAATTTCCGAACACGCACACACCTATATTTCCCAACAGTGTGTGGAGTTGTTTGTGTACCCGCTGCGATAGCCACTGCAGCAATTGTTCTTCCAGACGATGGTCCGATTCTCGATGATGGTACTGGTGTACGGATGGTACGATGTGCGGATGGAGCTGGTGTACTGATGGTGCGATGTGCGGATGGTGCTGGTGTACTGATGGTTCGATGTGCGGATGGTGCTAGTGTACTGATAGTACGATGCTGTTAGTACTGTTGGGCTGGGAGTGGGCTGAGATTTCTGTTCTTTGAATAATATTAAAGTTCCTATGGGTGCTTTACATCAACTCTTAACTTTACACATAATTATTTATTTAATAGTAAATTTAAACACAAACATCCCGGGCCCCCTGGAACGAGTTTCAGGACAATGGCAGTGCTGCTAGTTTGGTAATTGGACGAACCACTTGTCCTCGCTTTGTCCGAACAGTAACCACTCTCGTTCGCTTATCAGACCCAGGGTGCACAGCTTCCACACGACCAAGAAGCCACTTTGATGGTGGTAAATTGGGTTCTTGAACAACCACCAAATCACCCACCTTTATGCTCGGTTCGACTGTCTTCCACTTAGGGCGCTCCTGTAGACTGGTTATGTATTCGGTTTGCCACCGTTTCCAAAATCCTTGCACCATACTTTGCAAATGATTCCAACGCGACAGCCGGTTTGTGGAAACATCCAGGTAATTAGGTTCTGGAATGGATGTATGTGGCTCTCCTATGAGAAAGTGTGAAGGAGTAAGCGGGTCTAAATCTGCATCTGAAATTGCACAGAGAGGACGTGAATTTAAAACCGCTTCAATTTGCGTAAGAACCGTATACAGCTCCTCAAAGGTGAGGATTGAGTCTCCAATTACTCTTCGTAGGTGTAATTTCACTGACCTCACCCCAGATTCCCACAAACCACCAAAATGTGTTGCGGAAGGTGGAATGAAATGCCAGGTGATTCCCTCCATCGCCAAAGAACTCTTGATGTCCTCGTTGTAGGGTTTGGACAACACCAACTGCTGCATTTCATTAAGCGCGCGTCGAGCCCCTACGAAATTGGTTCCATTGTCCGTATATATGTTTGAACATCGCCCGCGACGCGCAATGAATCGCCTCAATGCTGCAAGAAAGGCGTCGGATGTCAAATCGCTTACCAATTCTAAGTGGATAGCCTTCGTACTCATGCATACAAATAAAGCGAGATATGCTTTCGAAAACTTAGGGTTTCTGCCGCGGGATAGTCTGATTGTGAAGGGACCTGCGTAGTCACAGCCTGAGTTTAGAAATGGTCGACTCTGGCGGACTCGCTCTGGTGGTAGATCGCCCATAAGTTGCTTACTGCTTAGATTCCGTTGTCGAAAGCACATTCTGCATTGATGGACAATTCTGCGAATTAGGTTGCGACTGCCCAGTATCCAATATCGCTGGCGCACTATTGAAAACGTCTCGGACACACCAGGATGGAGATATTTTGCGTGGAGATACTGGACTAATAGTAGGGAAATCCGGTTATTAGGTAATATTATGGGGTGTTTTATTTCAAACGATAAGATCGCGTGTTTAATACGACCACCAACACGAAGTATTCCATCCTTGTCAAGGAATGGAGTATATTTTAATAGTTTTGATTTAATGTTTATGACACGATTGTTCTCAAGATCACGAATTTCATTCACAAATGTGTCCCTTTGAACCGATTTAACGAGAAAAAGTTCTGAGTAACGAATTTCCGAGTAGGTTAAACCGCGAGTTTGTCTATCGAACCGAGTGGGTCTACAATTGTTTGTGAAACGAAAACAATAGGCTAAGCTTCGTATTAACCGCGTCCAAGAAGATATCTTCGATGATAAATCATTGATTAGATTATTGTCAGCCGTAGTGACAAGAATATGTCTAGGTGTAGATTTTTCTTCCAGCTTTATTCCTTCCTCGTCCGGAGGTGTCACAGAAAATCTTGGTGTCGGCCAATGTTCTTGTGGCAACGATAAGAATGGAGGACCACACCACCATAGAGGATGAGATTTGAGCTCGGAGGGGAGAACACCTCTCGACGCACAGTCAGCGGGATTATATTCCGATGCGATATGATGCCATGCATATCGTGGAATCGTCTCGAGAATTGCTGATGTGCGATTGGCGACAAATGTAGTCCAGCGACGAGGTGAAGAAGACAGCCAATGGAGCACGATTTGAGAGTCGCTCATTGCGAATACTCTAAATTGCACCGGAATCGACGATTTGATTAACACTAGCAAGCGGCTAAGTAGTAAGGCTGCACATAGTTCCAACCTAGGAACCGACACGGGTTTTATTGGTGCTACCTTTGTCTTGGCTGCAATTAACACGACTCGAAACTGATTAGAAGAAAGCTTACAGCGAGCATACACAACAGCTGAGTAGGCCAAAGTTGACGCATCTGCAAAGCCATGAAGTTCAACGTCATCGCATGAATTGAAGATGATGCGTGGCACCTGTATCTGCTCCAGACAGTGCAGCTCTTCCTGGTAACGCTTCCACTTGCTAGCTAGTTGCGACGGCAGTGAATCATCCCAGCCCAGATTGAGCTCAGCAGACCACATCTCCTGGAAAAGCATCTTGAATAAAACAACCGATGGTGCCAGAAATCCTAGAGGATCAAAAATACGAGAGATTTCTGACAACAGAGAGCGTCTCGTTGGATTCTGGTTTAAATTGCAGTTGGACAAGCGAAAAAAGTATTTGTCAGCCATGGGGTTCCAAAACATACCCAACACTTTGGTTATTAGTTGTTCATGCGGCGTATTACAATTTGCAAGGTTCTATTCAGTCATAGACAAGCGCATCCGCAGAGGCCAGCAATTCGTGTTCCACTTACCAAGCTCCAGGCCTGCATTCGAGAGTAGAGACACAAGCTCCGACTGTAATTTTATAAGCTCTTCGGGTGAGTTTGCTCCAGTCATTACATCGTCCACATATACGTCATTCAATAAGATCCGCGAAGCATTGGGAAACTGCGTTTTATAGTCCATCGCGATTTGTTTCATCACGCGTACGGCCAAGAAGGGAGCGGAAGAAGTTCCGTAGGTCACTGTACATAGACGGAAGTGACTAATATCCTCGGATGGTTTATTACGCCAAACAATCCGCTGGAAATCCTGATGAGCGACGTCAACCCAGATTTGGCGAAACATCTTTACAACATCTGCCGTAAAAACGTATGCGTGTTGTCGAAAACGTAGGTGAACGCCAATTAAATCGCGTTGAATAGGAGGTCCCACCAATAATCGGCTGTTTAACGAGTTTCCTATGGAGTCTCGTGCAGAACCATCGAAAACAACTCGTAACTTGGTTGAAGGACTATCCGACTTCAATACTGTGTGGTGCGGTAGGTAGAAGAGCTGTCCTGAATTGAGTCTCAACTCGGCATCGGGAATAGGAACCATATGACCCAGGTTCTGATATTCACGCATGAACTGAACGTACATTTCATGCAGCTTTGGATCCTTTGCGAAACGTCGTTCCATAGAACGTAAGCGGTTTACAGCGTTGTTCAGACTATTACCGAAGTCAAGGACGGGAGTAGTAAATGGTAATTGGACAACATACCTTCCGTCCGCTGCACGTGAAAATGTCTTTCGGAAATGTGTTTCGGCTTCGTCTTCTAATGCCTCGTCGCGCGAGGGTGTGACATCATCTAGCTCCCAAAACCGCTGCAGCAAAATGTCGACATCAATAGCAGTGTGGAGCGACGCAACTGGTTCTTGTGGTTGTTTATTGTCAAGAACCTCTCCCGATATCACCCATCCAAACGACGTTTCCTGTGCTACCGGTAGATCGTCTTGCCCTCGAATCTGGCTTCCTTTCAGGATACACCACAGTTTGTCAGCTCCAAGCAGCATGTCAATAGGGCCTTGAGTGTTAAAATTAGGGTCGGCGAGTTCTAGATTTCGAAGATGTGACCAATCCGCAACATCGAAGGATTGTGATGGCAGGTTCGACGTTAGCTTGGCGATAACAAAGGCGTCGACCATTAGTTGTGATTCATTGTACTGCGAACGCAATTCAATGGATATACAGCCACGAGTTTGTACAGCCTTAGTAGACGATAGCCCAAGAACTGGAACTCGCGCATGCCTACGAGGGAGACCAAGTCGTTGAGCGAATGATTCAACCACGAAAGAGAGTTGAGACCCGGAATCAAGCAGTACCCGACAATTAATTGAGTTACCCGAATAGTCCTGAACCTTTGCAATAACCGTGGGAAGGATTGTTTGTCGGCGTAGACAAACATTCGAAAGCGACGAATGGTTGATTACAGGTGGAGGAACTGGCGATGAATGGTACTGATTGGGTCGACGAGGTTGAATTGGCGATGACTTGGTTGAAATTGCGGTATTACTGGTTGTTTCTGAGGTATGCACCATCGAATGGTGTCGCGACTTACAAACCCGACAGCGAAACGACGAACGGCACTTGTTTGCAGAATGCCCAATACGAAGACAATTGAAACACAATGAGTTTGTTTTAACGAACGAACGGCGTAAATCTATATCGAGAGATGCGAACGACGGACACTGTGGTAGCAAATGATTGTTTTTACATTTGGGACACTGAGCTACGGTTTGTGATTCCACGAAATGTGTCCGAACGGTGGATTGAGGTTTATTTCTTGATACACTGGTACGGGTTAGAGATTGACACGATTCCAAAGCGTCACATCTGGATTCGAGGAAAGTTAGTAATTCACCGAATTCACAATCACCTCGCGAACCGACATGATTAGCCCAGCCTTGCTTGGTGTCGTTATCTAGCTTTTCCAAAAGCAAATAAATGAGCCAAGGACTACGGCCATTTGCTTGAAGAGCATTCAGTCCTCGTATGACTTCATCTGCCCCATCTGCAATCCTACGCAAATTTTGCACACTACCATTTCCCGCACTCGGCAGTGACAAAAATGTCTGAATGTAAGACTGCACTATCAAATGTGCTCGGTCGTACCGATGTTCTAATCGATCCCATGCTTCGACATAATTCGATTCGGAAACTGGTAGGTGTTTTATTAGATTTGCCGCTTCTTCGCGAAGAAAAGATTTCAGATAATGGAACTTTTGCGTTGCCGATAGTTTCTTCTGAGCTTCAACGGTACCCAAGTACGAATCCCGAAATGAGGGCCAATCTTTGTAGTCACCCGAAAACACTGGAACTGTTAACTTAGGCAACTGAATAGACGCACAGGACTCCGAAGCCGAATTAAGGTGCCCTAAAAAGGACGATTGCTGTTCCGCTAATTTTTCAAGAAGCGAAGTCTCTTGGACACCCGATTGTCTTTCCCGAATGCACTTTTTTATTTTTGAATGGGCACAAAAGTATTTTTCTTCATACTCGATGAACTCATTTTCGAGATCCGCACCATTTTTTTCGTCCGCATTTTCAAGACACTGATCATGCAATGCTGAAAACTCCAACCACATACTGTCCAATTTTTCTAGGCGAATCTCTAATAATGCCACTGTAACATCTGAACCGATATTGTCTGCAAAGGCAGCAGCGCGCGTTAAGCGTCCCTTTGCATATCCGCGCTTGAGGTTGGTAGAATTCATAATTACGTTGCACAAAGTTCACTGGTTCACAATAAAACAAATATCCGGATGAGAAGGACCAACAAATTTATGTAATAGAATGTCAATTAATTTCGACGAATGAAAAGAAAACGAAAGAGAAATAAAGAAATTGAACATTAAACTTTATTACATAAATCACTTATTAACAAATTGTTTGCAACGAACTATCGACTTCGATCTCCCAACGACTAATGCCCCACAATATCCATCATCGATCCACAGAAGCCCATCAGCATTGACTTCTTGAAACACACACACACACACGCGACGACAATTTCCGAACACGCACACACCTATATTCCCCAACAGTGTGCGGAGTTGTTTGTGTACCCGCTGCGATAGCCACTGCAGCAATTGTTCTTCCAGACGATGGTCCGATTCTCGATGATGGTACTGGTGTACGCATGGTACGATGTGCGGATGGAGCTGGTGTACTGATGGTGCGATGTGCGGATGGTGCTGGTGTACTGATGGTTCGATGTGCGGATGGTGCTAGTGTACTGATAGTACGATGCTGTTAGTACTGTTGGGCTGGGAGTGGGCTGAGATTTCTGTTCTTTGAATAATATTAAAGTTCCTATGGGTGCTTTACATCAACTCTTAACTTTACACAGAATTATTTATTTAATAGTAAATTTAAACACAAACATATATACTGCGCTGAAACCCGCATTTCCTAAACTACTATGAAAGTTTTTGATCTTTAACCAACTTTTTCCTGTGATTTTTACTAGTTTCTTCTTTTCATATAACTTTTTCTGCTCTTTTACCTACATTTTTCATGGAAAATCTGATTATTTTCTCAATATTTTTATATTATATATATATACTGCGCTGAAACCCGCATTTCCTATACTAGTATGAAAGTTTTTGATCTATAACCAACTTTTTCCTGTGATTTTTACTAGTTTCTTCTTTTCATATAACTTTTTCTGCTCTTTTACCTACATTTTTCATGGAAAATCTGATTATTTTCTCAATATTTTTATATTATATATATATATACTGCGCTGAAACCCGCATTTCCTATACTAGTATGAAAGTTTTTGATCTTTTACCAACTTTTTCCTGTGATTTTTACTAGTTTCTTCTTTTCATATAACTTTTTCTGCTCTTTTACCTATATTTTTCATGAAAAATCTGATTATTTTCTCAATATTCTTATATTATACTGCTATTTTTATATATATACTGCGCTGAAACCCGCATTTCCTATACTAGTAGGAAAGTTTTTGATCTTTAACCAACTTTTTTATGTGATTTTTACTAGTTTCTTCTTTTCATATAACTTTTTTTGCTCTTTTACCTACATTTTTCATGGAAAATCTGATTATTTTCTCAATATTTGTATATTATATACATATACTGCGCTGAAACCCGCATTTCCTATACTAGTATGAAAGTTTTTGATCTTTAACCAACTTTTTCCTGTGATTTTTACTAGTTTCTTCTTTTCATATAACTTTTTCTGCTCTTTTACCTATATTTTTCATGGAAATCTGATTATTTTCTCAATATTCTTATATTATACTGCTATTTTTATATATATACTGCGCTGAAACCCGCAATTCCTATACTAGTATGAAAGTTTTTGATCTTTAACCAACTTTTTCCTGTGATTTTTTCTAGTTTCTTCTTTTCATATAACCTTTTCTGCTCTTTTACCTACATTTTTCATGGAAAATCTGATTATTTTCTCAATATTTTTATATTATACTGCTATTTATATATATATATACTGCGCTGAAACCCGCATTTCCTAAACTACTATAAAAGTTTTTGATCTTTAACCAACTTTTTCCTGTCATTTTTACTAGTTTTTTCTTTTCATATAATTTTTTCTGCTCTTTTACCTACTTTTTTCATGGAAAATCTGATTATTTTTTCAATATTTTTATATTTTATATATACTACTGCGCTGAAACCCGCATTTTCTAAACTACTATGAAAAGTTTTTGATCTTTAACCAACTTTTTCCTGTGATTTTTACTAGTTTCTTCTTTTCATATAACTTTTTCTGCTCTTTTACCTACTTTTTTATGGAAAATCTGATTATTTTCTCAATATTTTTATATTATATATATACTGCGCTGAAACCAGCATTTCCTAAACTACTATGAAACTTTTTGATCTTTAACCAAATTTTTCCTGTGATTTTTACTAGTTTCTTCTTTTCATATAACTTTTTCTGCTCTTTTACCTACATTTTTCATGGAAAATCTGATTATTTTCTCAATATTTTTTATATTATATATATATATACTGCGCTGAAACACGCATTTCCTATACTAGTATGAAAGTTTTTGATCTATAACCAATTTTTCCTGTGATTTTTACTAGTTTCTTCTTTTCATATAACTTTTTCTGCTCTTTTACCTACATTTTTCATGGAAAATCTGATTATTTTCTCAATATTTTTATATTTTATATACATATATACTGCGCTGAAACCCGCATTTCCTATACTAGTATGAAAGTTTTTGATCTTTTACCAACTTTTTCTCGTGATTTTTACTAGTTTCTTCTTTTCATATAACTTTTTCTGCTCTTTTACCTACATTTTTCATGGAAAATCTGATTATTTTCTCAATATTTTTATATTATATATATATACTGCGCTGAAACCCGCATTTCCTATACTAGTATGAAAGTTTTTGATCTTTAACCAACTTTTTCCCTGTGATTTTTACTAGTTTCTTCTTTTCATATAACTTTTCTGCTCTTTTACCTATATTTTTCATGGAAAATCTGATTATTTTCTCAATATTCTTATATTATACTGCTATTTTTATATATATACTGCGCTGAAACCCGCATTTCCTACACTAGTAGGAAAGTTTTTGATCTTTTACCAACTTTTTTCTGTGATTTTTACTAGTTTCTTCTTTTCATATAACTTTTTCTGCACTTTTAACTACATTTTTCATGGAAAATCTGATTATTTTCTCAATATTTTTATATTATATATATATACTGCGCTGAAACCCCGCATTTCCTATACTAGTATGAAAGTTTTTTGATCTTTAACCAACTTTTTCCTGTGATTTTTACTAGTTTCTTGTTTTCATATAACTTTTTCTGCTCTTTTACCTATATTTTTCATGGAAAATCTGATTATTTTCTCAATATTCTTTTATTATACTGCTATTTTTATATATATACTGCGCTGAAACCCGCATTTCCTACACTAGTAGGAAAGTTTTTGATCTTTTACCAACTTTTTTCTGTGATTTTTACTAGTTTCTTCTTTTCATATAACTTTTTCTGCTCTTTTACCTATATTTTTCATGGAAAATCTGATTATTTTCTCAATTTTCTTATATTATACTGCTATTTTTATATATATACTGCGCTGAAACCCGCATTTCCTACACTAGTAGGAAAGTTTTTGATCTTTTACCAACTTTTTTCTGTGATTTTTACTAGTTTCTTCTTTTCATATAACTTTTTCTGCACTTTTAACTACATTTTTCATGGAAAATCTGATTATTTTCTCAATATTTTTATATTATATATATATACTGCGCTGAAACCCGCATTTCCTATACTAGTATGAAAGTTTTTGATCTTTAACCAACTTTTTCCTGTGATTTTTACTAGTTTCTTGTTTTCATATAACTTTTTCTGCTCTTTTACCTATATTTTTCATGGAAAATCTGATTATTTTCTCAATATTCTTTTATTATACTGCTATTTTTATATATATATACTGCGCTGAAACCCGCATTTCCTACACTAGTAGGAAAGTTTTTGATCTTTTAACCAACTTTTTTCTGTGATTTTACTAGTTCTTCTTTTCATATAACTTTTTCTGCACTTTTAACTACATTTTTCATGGAAAATCTGATTATTTTTCTCATATTTTTATATTATATATATATACTGCGCTGAAACCCGCATTTCCTATACTAGTATGAAAGTTTTTGATCTTTAACCAACTTTTTCCTGTGATTTTTACTAGTTTCTTGTTTTCATATAACTTTTTCTGCTCTTTTACCTATATTTTTCATGGAAAATCTGATTATTTTCTCAATATTTGTATATAATACTGCTATTTTTATATATATACTGCGCTGAAACCCGCATTTCCTAAACTACTATGAACGTTTTTGATCTTTAACCAACTTTTTCCTGTCATTTGTACTAGTTTCTTCTTTTTATAAAAAATTTTCTGCTCTTTTACCTACATTTTTCATGGAAAATCTGATTATTTTTCTCAATATTTTTATATTATATATATATATACTGCGCCTGAAACCCGCATTTCCTAAACTAATATGAAAGTTTTTGATCTTTAACCAACTTTTTCCTGTGATTTTTACTAGTTTCTTCTTTTCATATAACTTTTTCTGCTCTTTTATATACATTTTTCATGGAAAATCTGATTATTTTCTCAATATTTTTATATTATACTGCTATTTTTATATATATACTGCGCTGAAACCCACATTTCCTAAACTACTATGAAAGTTTTTGATGTTTAACCAACTTTTTCCTAGTTTCTTTTTACTAGTTTCTTCTTTTCATATAACTTTTTCTGCTCTTTTACCTACATTTTTCATGGAAAATCTGATTATTTTCTCAATATTTTTATATTATACTGCTATTTTTATATATATACTGCGCTGAAACCCGCATTTCCCTAAGCTACTATGAAAGTTTTTGATCTTTAACCAACTTTTTCCTGAGATTTTTACTAGTTATTTCTTTTCATATAACTTTTTCTGCTCTTTTACCTACATTTTTCATGGAAAATCTGATTATTTTCTCAAAATTTGTATATTATACTGCTATTTTTATATATATACTGCGCTGAAACCCGCATTTCCTAAACTACTATGATTTTGATCTTTAACCAACTTTTTCCTGTCATTTTTACTAGTTTCTTCTTTTTATATAAATTTTTCTGCTCTTTTACCTAAATTTTTAATGGAAAATCTGATTATTTTCTCAATATTTTTATATTATATATATATACTGCGCTGAAACCCGCATTTCCTAAACTACTATGAACGTTTTTGATTTTAACCAACTTTTTTTTGTCATTTTTACTAGTTTCTTCTTTTTATATTAATTTTTCTGCTCTTTTACCTAAATTTTTCATGGGAAATCTGATTATTTTCTCAATATTTTTATATTATATATATATATATACTGCGCTGAAACCCGCCATTTCCTAAGACTACTATGAAAGTTTTTGATCTTTAACCAACTTTTTCCTGTGATTCTTACTAGTTTCTTCTTTTCATACAACGTTTTCTGCTCTTTTACCTACATTTTTCATGGAAAATCTGATTATTTTCTCAATATTTTTATATTATATATATATATACTGCGCTGAAACCCGCATTTCCTAAACTACTATGAAAGTTTTTGATCTTTAACCAACTTTTTCCTGTGATTTTTACTAGTTTCTTCTTTTCATATAACTTTTTCTGCTCTTTTACCTACTTTTTTCATGGAAAATCTGATTATTTTCTCAATATTTTTATGTTATACTGCTATTTTTATATATATACTGCGCTGAAAACCCGCATTTCCTAAACTACTATGAAAGTTTTTGATCTTTAACCAACTTTTTTCCTGTCATTTTTACTAGTTTCTTCTTTTCATATAACTTTTTCTGCCTCTTTTACCTACATTTTTCATTGAAAATCTGATTATTTTCTCAATATTTGTATATTATACTGCTATTTTTATATATATACTGCGCTGAAAACCCGCATTTCCTAAACTACTATGAACGTTTTTGATCTTTAACCAACTTTTTCCTGTCATTTTTACTAGTTTCTTCTTTTTATATAAATTTGTCTGCTCTTTTATCTAAATTTTTCATGGGAAATCCGATTATTTTCTCAATATTTTTATATTATATATATATATACTGCGCTGAAACCCGCATTTCCTAAACTACTATGAAAGTTTTTGATCTTTAACCAACTTTTTCCTGTGATTCTTACTAGTTTCTTCTTTTCATATAACGTTTTCTGCTCTTTTTACATACATTTTTCATGGAAAATCTGATTATTTTCTCAATATTTTTATATTTATATATATATATACTGCGCTGAAACCCGCATTTCCTAAACTACTATGAAAGTTTTTGATCTTTAACCAACTTTTTCCTGTGATTTTTACTAGTTCTTCTTTTCATATAACTTTTTCTGCTCTTTTACCTACTTTTTTTCATGGAAAATCTGATTTATTTCCTCAATATTTTTATATTATACTGCTAATTTTATATATATACTGAGCTGAAACCCGCATTCCCTAAACTACTATGAAAGTTTTTGATCTTTAACCAAGTTTTTCCTGTGATTTTTACTAGTTTCTTCTTTTCATATAACGTTTTCTGCTCTTTTACCCTACATTTTTCATGGAAAATCTGATTATTTTCTCTATATTTTTATATTATATATATATATGCTGCGCTGAAACCCGCATTTCCTAAACTACTATGAAAGTTTTTGATCTTTAACCAACTTTTTCCTGTGATTTTTACTAGTTTCTTCTTTTCATATAGCTTTTTCTGCTCTTTTACCTACTTTTTTCATGGAAAATCTGATTATTTTCTCAATATTTTTATATTATACTGCTAATTTTATATATATACTGCGCTGAAACCCGCATTTCCTAAACTACTATGAAAGTTTTTGATCTTTAACCAACTTTTTCCTGTGATTTTTACTAGTTTCTTCTTTTCATATAGCTTTTTCTGCTCTTTTACCTACTTTTTTCATGGAAAATCTGATTATTTTCTCAATATTTGTATATTATACTGCTATTTTTATATATATACTGCGCTGAAACCCACATTTCCTAAACAACTATGAACGTTTTTGATCTTTAACCAACTTTTTCCTGTCATTTTTACTAGTTTCTTCTTTTTATAAAAATTTTTCTGCTCTTTTATCTACATTTTTCATGGAAAATCTGATTATTTTCTCAATATTTTTATATTATATATATATATACTGCGCTGAAACCCGCATTTCCTAAACTACTATGAACGTTTTGATCTTTAACCAACTTTTTCCTGTCATTTTTACTAGTTTCTTCTTTTTATATAAATTTTTCTGCTCTTTTACCTAAATTTTTAATGGAAAATCTGATTATTTTCTCAATATTTTTATATTATATATATATACTTCGCTGAAACCCGCATTTCCTTAACTACTATGAAAGTTTTTGATCTTTAACCAACTTTTTCCTGTGATTTTTACTAGTTTCTTCTTTTCATATAGCTTTTTCTGCTCTTTTACCTACTTTTTTTCATGGAAAATCTGATTATTTCCTCAATATTTTTATATTATACTGCTAATTTTATATATATACTGAGCTGAAACCCGCATTCCCTAAACTACTATGAAAGTTTTTGATCTTTAACCAAGTTTTTCCTGTGATTCTTACTAGTTTCTTCTTTTCATATAACGTTTTCTGCTCTTTTACCTACATTTTTCATGGAAAATCTGATTATTTTCTCAATATTTTTATATTATATATATATATACTGCGCTGAAACCCGCATTTCCTAAACTACTATGAAAGTTTTTGATCTTTAACCAACTTTTTCCTGTGATTTTTACTAGTTTCTTCTTTTCATATAGCTTTTTCTGCTCTTTTACCTACTTTTTTCATGGAAAATCTGATTATTTTCTCAATATTTTTATATTATACTGCTAATTTTATATATATACTGCGCTGAAACCCGCATTTCCTAAACTACTATGAAAGTTTTTGATCTTTAACCAACTTTTTCCTGTGATTTTTACTAGTTTCTTCTTTTCATATAGCTTTTTCTGCTCTTTTACCTACTTTTTTCATGGAAAATCTGATTATTTTCTCAATATTTGTATATTATACTGCTATTTTTATATATATACTGCGCTGAAACCCACATTTCCTAAACAACTATGAACGTTTTTGATCTTTAACCAACTTTTTCCTGTCATTTTTACTAGTTTCTTCTTTTTATAAAAATTTTTCTGCTCTTTTATCTACATTTTTCATGGAAAATCTGATTATTTTCTCAATATTTTTATATTATATATATATATATACTGCGCTGAAACCCGCATTTCCTAAACTACTATGAACGTTTTGATCTTTAACCAACTTTTTCCTGTCATTTTTACTAGTTTCTTCTTTTTATATAAATTTTTCTGCTCTTTTACCTAAATTTTTAATGGAAAATCTGATTATTTTCTCAATATTTTTATATTATATATATATACTTCGCTGAAACCCGCATTTCCTAAACTACTATGAAAGTTTTTGATCTTTAACCAACTTTTTCCTGTCATTTTTACTAGTTTCTTCTTTTCATATAACTTTTTCTGCTCTTTTACCTACATTTTTCATTGAAAATCTGATTATTTTCTCAATATTTGTATATTATACTGCTATTTTTATATATATACTGCGCTGAAACCCGCATTTCCTAAACTACTATGAACGTTTTTGATCTTTAACCAACTTTTTCCTGTCATTTTTACTAGTTTCTTCTTTTTATATAAATTTGTCTGCTCTTTTATCTAAATTTTTCATGGGAAATCCGATTATTTTCTCAATATTTTTATATTATATATATATATACTGCGCTGAAACCCGCATTTCCTAAACTACTATGAACGTTTTTGATCTTTAACCAACTTTTTCCTGTCATTTTTACTAGTTTCTTCTTTTTATATAATTTTGTCTGCTCTTTTATCTAAATTTTTCATGGGAAATCCGATTATTTTCTCAATATTTTTATATTATATATATATACTGCGCTGAAACCCGCATTTCCTAAACTACTATGAAAGTTTTTGATCTTTAACCAACTTTTTCCTGTGATTCTTACTAGTTTCTTCTTTTCATATAACGTTTTCTGCTCTTTTACATACATTTTTCATGGAAAATCTGATTATTTTCTCAATATTTTTATATTATATATATATATACTGCGCTGAAACCCGCATTTCCTAAACTACTATGAAAGTTTTTGATCTTTAACCAACTTTTTCCTGTGATTTTTACTAGTTTCTTCTTTTCATATAGCTTTTTCTGCTCTTTTACCTACTTTTTTCATGGAAAAATCTGATTATTTCCTCAATATTTTTATATTATACTGCTATTTTATATATATACTGAGCTGAAACCCCGCATTCCCCTAAACTACTATGAAAGTTTTTGATCTTTAACCAAGTTTTTCCTGTGATTTTTACTAGTTTCTTCTTTTCATATAACGTTTTCTGCTCTTTTACCTACATTTTTCATGGAAAATCTGATTATTTTCTCAATATTTTTATATTATATATATATATGCTGCGCTGAAACCCGCATTTCCTAAACTACTATGAAAGTTTTTGATCTTTAACCAACTTTTTCCTGTGATTTTTACTAGTTTCTTCTTTTCATATAGCTTTTTCTGCTCTTTTACCTACTTTTTTCATGGAAAATCTGATTATTTTCTCAATATTTTTATATTATACTGCTAATTTTATATATATACTGCGCTGAAACCCGCATTTCCTAAACCTACTATGAAAGTTTTTGATCTTTAACCAACTTTTTCCTGTGATTTTTACTAGTTTCTTCTTTTCATATAGCTTTTTCTGCTCTTTTACCTACTTTTTTCATGGAAAATCTGATTATTTTCTCAATATTTGTATATTATACTGCTAATTTTTATATATATACTGCGCTGAAACCCACATTTCCTAAACAACTATGAACGTTTTTGATCTTTAACCAACTTTTTCCTGTCATTTTTACTAGTTTCTTCTTTTTATAAAATTTTTCTGCTCTTTTATCTACATTTTTCATGGAAAATCTGATTATTTTCTCAATATTTTTATATTATATATATATATACTGCGCTGAAACCCGCATTTCCTAAACTACTATGAACGTTTTGATCTTTAACCAACTTTTTCCTGTCATTTTTACTAGTTTCTTCTTTTTTATATAAATTTTTTCTGCTCTTTTACCTAAATTTTTTAATGGAAAATCTGATTATTTTCTCAATATTTTTATATTATATATATATACTTCGCTGAAACCCGCATTTCCTAAACTACTATGAAAGTTTTTGATCTTTAACCAACTTTTTCCTGTGATTTTTACTAGTTTCTTCTTTTCATATAGCTTTTTCTGCTCTTTTACCTACTTTTTTCATGGAAAATCTGATTATTTCCTCAATATTTTTATATTATACTGCTAATTTTATATATATACTGAGCTGAAACCCGCATTCCCTAAACTACTATGAAAGTTTTTGATCTTTAACCAACTTTTTCCTGTGATTCTTACTAGTTTCTTCTTTTCATATAACGTTTTCTGCTCTTTTACCTACATTTTTCATGGAAAATCTGATTATTTTTCTCATATTTTTTATATTATATATATATATACTGCGCTGAAAACCCGCATTTCCTAAACTACTATGAAAGTTTTTGATCTTTAACCAACTTTTTCCTGTGATTTTACTAGTTTCTTCTTTTCATATAGCTTTTTCTGCTCTTTTACCTACTTTTTTCATGGAAAATCTGATTATTTTCTCAATATTTTTATATTATACTGCTAATTTTATATATATACTGCGCTGAAACCCGCATTTCCTAAACTACTATGAAAGTTTTTGATCTTTAACCAACTTTTTCCTGTGATTTTTTACTAGTTTCTTCTTTTCATATAGCTTTTTCTGCTCTTTTACCTACTTTTTTCATGGAAAATCTGATTATTTTCTCAATATTTGTATATTATACTGCTATTTTTATATATATACTGCGCTGAAACCCCACATTTCCTAAACAACTATGAACGTTTTTGATCTTTAACCAACTTTTTCCTGTCATTTTTACTAGTTTCTTCTTTTTATAAAAATTTTTCTGCTCTTTTTATCTACATTTTTTCATGGAAAATCTGATTATTTTCTCAATATTTTTATATTATATATATATATACTGCGCTGAAACCCGCATTTCCTAAACTACTATGAACGTTTTGATCTTTAACCAACTTTTTCCTGTCATTTTTACTAGTTCTCTTCTTTTTATATAAATTTTTCTGCTCTTTTACCTAAATTTTTAATGGAAAATCTGATTATTTTCTCAATATTTTTATATTATATATATATACTTCGCTGAAACCCGCATTTCCTAAACTACTATGAAAGTTTTTGATCTTTAACCAACTTTTTCCTGTCATTTTTACTAGTTTCTTCTTTTCATATAACTTTTTCTGCTCTTTTACCTACATTTTTCATTGAAAATCTGATTATTTTCTCAATATTTGTATATTATACTGCTATTTTTATATATATACTGCGCTGAAACCCGCATTTCCTAAACTACTATGAACGTTTTTGATCTTTACCAACTTTTTCCTGTCATTTTTACTAGTTTCTTCTTTTTATATAAATTTGTCTGCTCTTTTATCTAAATTTTTCATGGGAAATCCGATTATTTTCTCAATATTTTTATATTATATATATATATACTGCGCTGAAACCCGCATTTCCTAAACTACTATGAAAGTTTTTGATCTTTAACCAACTTTTTCCTGTGATTCTTACTAGTTTCTTCTTTTCATATAACGTTTTCTGCTCTTTTACCTACATTTTTCATGGAAAATCTGATTATTTTCTCAATATTTTTATATTATATATATATATACTGCGCTGAAACCCGCATTTCCTAAACTACTATGAAAGTTTTTGATCTTTAACCAACTTTTTCCTGTGATTTTTACTAGTTTCTTCTTTTCATATAGCTTTTTCTGCTCTTTTACCTACTTTTTTCATGGAAAATCTGATTATTTCCTCAATATTTTTATATTATACTGCTAATTTTATATATATACTGAGCTGAAACCCGCATTCCCTAAACTACTATGAAAGTTTTTGATCTTTAACCAACTTTTTCCTGTGATTTTTACTAGTTTCTTCTTTTCATATAACGTTTTCTGCTTTTTTACTACATTTTTCATGGAAAATCTGATTATTTTCTCAATATTTTTATATTATATATATATATACTGCGCTGAAACCCGCATTTCCTAAACTACTATGAAAGTTGTTGATCTTTAAACCAACTTTTTCCTGTGATTTTTACTAGTTTTCTTCTTTTCATATAGCTTTTTCTGCTCTTTTACCTACTTTTTTCATGGAAAATCTGATTATTTTTCTCAATATTTTTATATTATACTGCTAATTTTATATATATACTGCGCTGAAACCCGCATTTCCTAAACTACTATGAAAGTTTTTGATCTTTAAACAAACTTTTTCCTGTGATTTTTACTAGTTTCTTCTTTTCATATAACTTTTTCTGCTCTTTTACCTACTTTTTTTCATGGAAAATCTGATTATTTTCTCAATATTTGTATATTATACTGCAATTTTTATATATATACTGCGCTGAAACCCACATTTCCTAAACAACTATGAACGTTTTTGATCTTTAACCAACTTTTTCCTGTCATTTTTACTAGTTTCTTCTTTTTATAAAAATTTTTCTGCTCTTTTATCTACATTTTTCATGGAAAATCTGATTATTTTCTCAATATTTTTATATTATATATATATATACTGCGCTGAAACCCGCATTTCCTAAACTACTATGAACGTTTTGATCTTTAACCAACTTTTTCCTGTCATTTTTACTAGTTTCTTCTTTTTATATAAATTTTTCTGCTCTTTTACCTAAGTTTTTAATGGAAAATCTGATTATTTTCTCAATATTTTTATATTATATATATATACTTCGCTGAAACCCGCATTTCCTAAACTACTATGAACGTTTTTGATCTTTCGTTTCTTCTTTTCATATAACTTTTTCTGCTCTTTTACCTACATTTTTCATGGAAAATCTGATTATTTTCTCAATATTTGTATATTATACTGCTATTTTTATATATATACTGCGCTGAAACCCGCATTTCCTAAACTACTATGAAAGGTTTTGATCTTTAACCAATTTTTTCCTGTCATTTTTACTAGTTTCTTCTTTTCATATAACTTTTTTCTGCTCTTTTACCTACATTTTTCATGGAAAATCTGATTATTTTCTCAATATTTGTATATTCTACTGCTATTTTTATATATATACTGCGCTGAAACCCGCATTTCCTAAACTACTATGAACGTTTTGATCTTTAACCAACTTTTTCCTGTCATTTTTACTAGTTTCTTCTTTTTATATAAATTTGTCTGCTCTTTTATCTAAATTTTTCATGGGAAATCCGATTATTTTCTCAATATTTTTATATTATATATATATATACTGCGCTGAAACACGCATTTCCTAAACTACTATGAAAGTTTTTGATCTTTAACCAACTTTTTCCTGTGATTCTTACTAGTTTCTTCTTTTCATATAACGTTTTCTGCTCTTTTACCTACATTTTTCATGGAAAATCTGATTATTTTCTCAATATTTTTATATTATATATATATATATACTGCGCTGAAACCCGCATTTCCTAAACTACTATGAAAGTGTTTGATCTTTAACCAACTCTTTCCTGTGATTTTTACTAGTTTCTTCTTCTTTTCATATAGCTTTTTCTGCTCTTTTACCTACTTTTTTCATGGAAAATCTGATTATTTTCTCAATATCTTTATATTATACTGCTATTTTTATATATATACTGCGCTGAAACCCGCATTTCCTAAACTACTATGAACGTTTTGATCTTTAACCAACTTTTTCCTGTCATTTTTACTAGTTTTTTCTTTTTATATAAATTTTTCTGCTCTTTTACCTACATTTTTCATGGAAAATCTGATTATTTTCTCAATATTTTTATATTATATATATATACTGCGCTGAGACCCGCATTTCCTAAACTACTATGAAAGTTTTTGATCTTTAACCAACTTTTTCCTGTCATTTTTACTAGTTTCTTCTTTTCATATAAATTTTCTGCTCTTTTACCTACATTTTTTCATGGAAAATCTGATTATTTTCTCAATATTTTTATATTATACTGCTATTTTTATATATATACTGCGCTGAAACCCGCATTTCCTAAACTTCTATGAACGTTTTTGATCTTTAACCAACTTTTTCCTGTCATTTTTACTAGTTTTTTCTCTTTATATAAATTTTTCTGCTCTTTTACCTAAATTTTTCATGGGAAATCTGATTATTTTCTCAATATTTTTATATTATATATATATATACTGCGCTGAAACCCGCATTTCCTACACTACTATGAAAGTTTTTGATCTTTAACCAACATTTTCCTGTGATTTTTTACTAGTTTCTTCTTTTCATATAACGTTTCTAGCTCTTTTACCTACATTTTTCATGGAAAATCTGATCATTTTCTCAATATTTTTTATATTATATATATATATATACTGCGCTGAAACCCGCATTTCCTAAACTACTATGAAAGTTTTTTGATCTTTAACCAACTTTTTCCTGTGATTTTTACTAGTTTCTTCTTTTCATATAACTTTTTCTGCTCTTTTACCTACTTTTTTCATGGAATATCTGATTATTTTCTCAATATTTTTATATTATACTGCTATTTTTATATATATACTGCGCTGAAACCCGCATTTCCTAAACTACTATGAAAGTGTTTGATCTTTAACCAACTTTTTCCTGTCATTTTTACTAGTTTCTTCTTTTCATATCACTTTTTCTGCTCTCTTACCTACATTTTTCATGGAAAATCTGATTATTTTCTCAATATTTGTATATTATACTGCTATTTTTATATATATACTGCGCTGAAACCCGCATTTCCTAAACTACTATGAACGTTTTTTGATCTTTAACCAACTTTTTCCTGTCATTTTTACTAGTTTCTTCTTTTTTATATAAATTTTTCTGCTCTTTTACCTAAATTTTTCATGGGAAATCTGATTATTTTCTCAATATTTTTATATTATATATATATATACTGCGCTGAAACCCGCATTTCCTATACTAGTATGAAAGTTTTTGATCTTTAACCAACTTTTCCCTGTGATTTTTTACTAGTTTCTTCTTTCCATATAACTTTTTCTGCTCTTTTACCTACATTTTTCATGGAAAATCTGATTATTTTCTCAATATTTTTATATTATACTGCTATTTTTATATATACTGCGCTGAAAACCGCATCTCCTATACTAGTATGAAATTTTTTGATCTTTAACCAACTTTTTCCTGTGATTTTTACTAGTTTCTTCTTTTCATATAACTTTTTCCGCTCTTTTACCTACTTTTTTCATGGAAAATCTGATTATTTTCTCAATATTTTTATATTATATATATATACTTCGCTGAAACCCGCATTTCCTTAACTACTATGAACGTTTTTGATCTTTAACCAACTTTTTTTGTCACTTTTACTAGTTTCTTCTTTTCATATAACTTTTTCTGCTCTTTTACCTACATTTTTCATGGAAAATCTGATTATTTTCTCAATATTTGTATATTATACTGCTATTTTTATATATATACTGCGCTGAAACCCGCGTTTCCTAAACTACTATGAACGTTTTTGATCTTTAACCAACTTTTTCTTGTCATTTTTACTAGTTTCTTCTTTTTATATTAATTTTTCTGCTCTTTTACCTAAATTTTTCATGGGAAATCTGATTATTTTCTCAATATTTTTATATTATATATATATATACTGCGCTGAAACCCGCATTTCCTAAACTACTATGAAAGTTTTTGATCTTTAACCAACTTTTTCCTGTGATTTTTACTAGTTTCTTCTTTTCATATAACTTTTTCTGCTCTTTTACCTACATTTTTCATGGAAAATCTGATTATTTTCTCAATATTTTTATATTATATATATATACTGCGCTGAAACCCGCATTTCCTAAACTACTATGAAAGTTTTTGATCTTTAACCAACTTTTTCCTGTGATTTTTACTAGTTTCTTCTTTTCATATAACTTTTCTGCTCTTTTTACCTACTTTTTTCATGGAATATCTGATTATTTTCTCAATATTTTTATATTATACTGCTATTTTTATATATATACTGCGCTGAAACCCGCATTTCCTAAACTACTATGAAAGTGTTTGATCTTTAACCAACTTTTTCCTGTCATTTTTACTAGTTTCTTCTTTTCATATAACTTTTTCTGCTCTCTTACCTACATTTTTCATGGAAAATCTGATTATTTTCTCAATATTTGTATATTATACTGCTATTTTTATATATATACTACGCTGAAACCCGCATTTCCTAAACTACTATGAACGTTTTTGATCTTTAACCAACTTTTTCCTGTCATTTTTACTAGTTTCTTCTTTTTATATAAATTTTTCTGCTCTTTTACCTAAATTTTTCATGGGAAATCTGATTATTTTCTCAATATTTTTATATTATATATATATATACTGCGCTGAAACCCGCATTTCCTATACTAGTATGAAAGTTTTTGATCTTTAACCAACTTTTCCCTGTGATTTTTACTAGTTTCTTCTTTCCATATAACTTTTTCTGCTCTTTTACCTACATTTTTCATG
>CAKAIZ010000152.1:17221-41061 GCA_916610145.1 Eristalis arbustorum | reverse complement strand
AACATTCCCCACGCGATAGATCGGAGGTAGAAAAAGGATCGACAAGGCGACCTGAAATGCTTCTGTTGAGCCCTCAACATTCCCTACGCGATAACTCGGAGGTAGAAAAAGGATCGACAAGGCGACTTGAAATCTTAATTTGACAATATCGCCCATATCTCGAAAACGGGGCGTTTTCAACGATCCAGTTTATCGCTTATTACCACGCTGTTTATTCATTTATTTATTCATTTCATTTCATCAATGGATACATAATCTTTTGACTACATTTAATTATTATTAATTTTGCTAAAAATATTCAATACAATTTCCTTAAACATATATCTATTCATTTGAAGATCGACTTCATGATAAATTAAGTTAAATAATAATGAACAACGGGTTATGGGTTCGTTTAAACCATAATTCGTTCTATGATATGGAAAACATAAGAGAACATTCTTATTTCTTAGGCATCTCTCTGGGACATAAAGAGGCATGAGAAGTAGTAAATCCGGGGATTTAATCCTACCATTGAGTATGTCCTTTATGAAAAGAACGCTATGAGTTTGTCTTCGAGTTTCTAGAGTTTTTAGATCAATTAACGCACATCTAGACCTATAGTTAGGTAAATCTTCGGACCATCTCAGTTTCCTTAATGCAAATCGCGTGAATCTTTTTTGAATGTTTTCAATCCTGTTGGAAGAATTATGATAATAGGGAAACCAAATAACGCTGCAGTATTCCAGGATGGGGATTACTAATGAAAAATAAAGGGTTTTTAGAGTATAAACATCATTAAATGCTACCGTATTCCTTTTCAAAAAGCCTAGCAAGGAATTTGATTTAGATATTATATAATCCAAATGTGCTGAAAAAGACAGCTTTGAATCGAAAATAACACCAAGATCTTTAATTTCACTTACTAATAAAAGTCTCTCGTTACCAAGACTATAATCAAACGAAATTCGAGATAATGAGCGGAAAGCACTAAAAATCTTACACTTGGAAATATTTAACTCCAGATGATTGTACATGCACCATTCAAAAAATGATTTTATGTCTTTTTGAAAATTTAAGCAATCCGTAATTGTAGAAATTTGTGAAAATATTTTCATATCATCTGCGAACATTAGACAATTAGAAAATTGTAAGAAGTACGGGATGTCATTGACAAAAAGATTGAAAAGCAGAGGCCCCAAATGACTACCTTGAGGTAGACCCGACAGAACTTCTATAAAGAAGGATTGTGCGCCTCCAATTTTGACAATCTGATGACGATTAGACAAATAAGATTTTAACCATTCAAGAAATTTAATTTTAAACCCCATTTTTCTCAGCTTTTCAACTAAAAGTCTATGGTGAACTCTATCGAAAGCTTTAACGAAATCTGTATACAGAACATCAACCTGCATTCTATTTTCTAAAGTAGAAATACAAAAATTAGTGAAAAGACATAAATTCGTTGCAGTGGAGCGACCATTAATAAATCCATGCTGTCTTGAAGTTGAAAATTGAGTCTATCAAAAACTAACTTTTCAAATAATTTAGGAATTGCTGAAAGTTTAGAGATAGGCCTGTAATTTTTAATTAAGTGCTTGAGACCACTTTTATAAATTGGAGTAATGGATGATATTTTCCACTCCTCAAGAAAGACGCCACTAAGAAGTGATTCATTGAAAATTATTGTTAATGCTTTAGAAAGCGTTTCAGCGCATTTTGATAATAAAAGAGGTGATATCGAATCAACCCCTGGCTTAATATTTGAATCAAGCTGAGTTAACCCATTATAGACTTCTTGATCCGAAAGAGAAAATATGTCGAAGTCTATTACCGAAGTAAGACCAGGATACAGGTTTTCCGTATTCGGTATAATGTCAGCATTATAGTTTGACTGAAAGAATTTTGCAAAAAGGTTGCATGTAGATTCGGTATCGCAAGCACTTTCACCGTCGAGCTCCATAGAATTTGGAAAAACCGAGCTATTACGTCTTAAGTTTACGAAAACCCAAAAGGATCTAGAATTGTGTTTAATATTCCTTTCAACAGTATTTATATATTGAGAGTAAAGAAATCTGCTTAAAAAATCAAATTCTTTTCTTAATTGAATAAAGCGGTTCCTGTCTTCGGATGTGCCAGACTTTTTACATTTCTTTAAAGCTTTGTTTTTGACATTTTCCAAATTCTTAAGCCTCTTATTATACCAAGGAAATTTATAGAATGTTCTCTTTCGTGCTACTGGAACGAATTGTTTAACTCCATTATATAAAATTGTTTTGAAATTGGTGTACATTTGATCCAAAGATTTATCTAAAAGTGCATAATTCCAATTTATATTGCTAAAATAATTATTTAAAGACATGAAGTCAGCCTTCTTAAAGTTAAAGTAATAAGAGTTATCTGAACTAACAGTTTGAAATTCATAAAATTTAAATACTACATCAACAGCATTATGATGAATTTGATTTTGTACTAATGGAAAGTCTGACTCAGAGACTGTATAATTGAGATCTCTAAAAACAAATATAAGATCCAGGATCCTATTCAAACAATTTTTTATATTATTAATTTGAATCAGTCCTAATGAGGTAAAGTTGTCAATCAATTCAATTTCCACGTCCTTAGTAACGTTATATGGGATAAGAATTTGAATAGAATATTAAAATCACCAAATATACAGGGGAATTGGATAGATGACAATTTTTTTACTAACTCTTCTACATTTGAAATAAGTTTAACATACAATTCCAAACTACTATTGGGTCTAATATAACTTACTATAAAACAATATTCAAAGCTATTAAGATTATTAAAAGCATTTCTTGAACTAACATTGACACATAATTGTTCAAAATGAATAGAGCGTGATGGTAAATCCAATTGTTGACTATCAAGTGAACAACGACTGCAATCAATACTCCTCCGCCTCGATCCATACCAGACTCCGGGGGACGATCGACGCGATAAACGACGTATGACGCATCAAATAGCTCAGATGAATTGATGTCTGATTTCAACCAAGTTTCTGTCAAAATTATGACGTCATAATCATGTGTTAAAAAATTGAATTTGTTTTGGTCCGTAAACCTCCTGCATTTTGAAAGAAAATCCGCAATTGAGACGGACGTAGTGAAGGCGGTGTAGCTTAATTTATATTGTTTGTGCTTCGATTGCAGAATTCTCGTTTTTTGATTTTGGGTGGTGAGTAAATTTTTTAATCTGCACTCCCAATGGCCAAATAGAGGCATCGAATGCCTTCTCAAAAGCATACTCCGGAATCCCAAGTTTAAAATTAATGAAGTGAAGAGTTGAAACTTCAACATTGGCTTTCACTAAACTTTTGCAGTAAAGCACATTTTTTGGAACACTAAGCTTATGTGCTGCAAATGAAATTAAGTTCTCCTCGGTGACATTCCTACTCAAACGGGAAAGATGAAGAAACTTCAGCCTAGGCACTGATGACAATGATACGTCAGCTGTGCCATCCGTAGCACTACCAAACAATTTGATGGTGCGTTGACCCGATCGCTTCTTTTTCCGCTGCACTTGCGTCCAGTCGTTGGAAGCTGTGCTGGGTTGCAAACCTGTAATCGATGTTGATGCTGATTGTGATGTTGATATGATTGTTGTTGGTAAAGGTGCAGTGAAAGGTGGTAAATCAGCTGGTTCACTGAGATTATTTGGTTTTGGTGCTGATGATGATGTCTCAGCAGGCGCAGGTGGAGGTGGCAAAACAGCTGATGCGTTGGTGTTGACTTGCACATCATTTGTTTTATTCTCAATTACCAGAGAGTCACTGTTGCACATTTTTGATTTAATTTCTGCAACATCGTTTTTAAGTTGAACAACTAGTGACAAAAGAGAGCCACTAACACAGCTGCAGTTATTACAGCGCCAAAAGAGATTACGGTCCGATTGAAGGGCTATTAAAGATTCTTCAGGAATTTGTGCACATTTTTTATGGAAGATTAATCCACAGAAACCACCGCATTCCAGAAAATTATCGCGAAGCAATCTAAGACCACAAACCGCGCAAACGTTCGACATTTCGAATTTAAAAAAAAAAAACTTTATATGAAAAAGTGCGAAATTCAAAGAACAATAGGAGAACACGTCTACTCTCTTCACGAGAACACAAAGAACTTCATATATGGGGAATGGAAGGACGCTTCTGTTGAGCCCTTTACAATATCGCCCATATATCGAAAACGGTGCGTTTTTCAGCAATCCAGTTTATCGCTTTTTACGACGCCTTTTATTCATATATGGGGAATGGAAGGACGCTTTTGTTGAGCCCTCAACATTCCCCACGCGATAGATCGGAGGTAGAAAAAGGATCGAAAAAGGCGACCTGAAATGCTTAATTTTACAATATCGCCCATATCTCGAAAACGGTGCGTTTTTCAGCGATCCAGTTTATCGCTTATTACCACGCTGTTTATTCATATATGGGGATCAAAAAAGGCGACCTGAAATGCTTAATTTTACAATATCGCCCATATCTCGAAAACGGTGCGTTTTTCAGCGATCCAGTTTATCGCTTTTTACGACGCTGTTTATTCATATATGGGGAATGGAAGGACGCTTTTGTTGAGCCCTCAACATTCCCCACGCGATAGATCGGAGGTAGAAAAAGGATCGAAAAAGGCGACCTGAAATGCTTAATTTTACAATATCGCCCATATCTCGAAAACGGTGCGTTTTTCAGCGATCCAGTTTTTCGCTTATTACCACGCTGTTTATTCATATATGGGGATCGAAAAAGGCGACCTGAAATGCTTAATTTTACAATATCGCCCCTATCTCGAAAACGGTGCGTTTTTCAGCGATCCAGTTTATAGCTTTTTACGACGTATTTTATTAATATATGGGGAATGGAAGGACGCTTTTTGTTTGAGCCCTCAACATTCACGCTATAGATCGGATGTAGAAAAATGATCGAAATAGGCGACCTGAAATGCATAATCTTACAATATCGCCCATATCTCGAAAACGGACCGTTTTCAGGGATCCTGTTTATCGCTTATTACCACGCTGTTTACGCATATATGGGGAATGGAAGGACGCTTCTGTTGAGCCCTCAACATTCCCGACGCGATAACTCGGAGGTAGAAAAAGGATCGAAAAGGCGACCTGAAATGCTTAATTTTACAATATCGCCCATATTTCGAAAACGGTGCGTTTTTTAGGATTCCAGTTTATCGCTTATTACCACGCTGTTAACGAATATATGGGGAATGGAAGGACGCTTCTGTTGAGCCCTCAACATTCCCGACGCGATAACTCGGAGGTAGAAAAAGGATCGAAAAAGGCGACCTGAAATGCATAATCTTACAATATCGCCCATATCTCGAAAACGGACCGTTTTCAGGGATCCTGTTTATAGCTTATTACCACGCTGTTTACGCATATATGGGGAATAGAAGGACGCTTCTGTTAAGCCCTCAACATTCCCTACGCGATAACTTGGAGGTAGAAAAAGGATCGACAAGGCGACTTGAAATGCTTAATTTTACAAGATCGCCCATATATCGAAAACGGTGCGTTTTTCAGCGATCCAGTTTATCGCTTTTTACGACGCTGTTTATTCAAATATGGGGAATGGAAGGACGCTTTTGTTGAGCCCTCAACATTCCCCACGCGATAGATCGGAGGTAGAAAAAGGATCGAAAAAGGCGACCTGAAATGCTTAATTTTACAATATCGCCCATATCTCGAAAACGGTGCGTTTTTCAGCGATCCAGTTTTTCGCTTATTACCACGCTGTTTATTCATATATGGGGATCGAAAAAGGCGACCTGAAATGCTGAATTTTACAATATCGCCCCTATCTCGAAAACGGTGCGTTTTTCAGCGATCCAGTTTATAGCTTTTTACGACGTTGTTTATTAATATATGGGGAATGGAAGGACGCTTTTTGTTTGAGCCCTCAACATTCCCCACGCTATAGATCGGATGTAGAAAAATGATCGAAATAGGCGACCTGAAATGCATAATCTTACAATATCGCCCATATCTCGAAAACGGACCGTTTTCAGGGATCCTGTTTATCGCTTATTACCACGCTGTTTACGCATATATGGGGAATGGAAGGACGCTTCTGTTGAGCCCTCAACATTCCCGACGCGATAACTCGGAGGTAGAAAAAGGATCGAAAAGGCGACCTGAAATGCTTAATTTTACAATATCGCCCATATCTCGAAAACGGTGCGTTTTTTAGGGATCCAGTTTATCGCTTATTACCACGCTGTTTACGCATATATGGGGAATGGAAGGACGCTTCTGTTGAGCCCTCAACATTCCCCACGCGATAACTCGGAGGTAGAAAAAGGATCGAAAAAGGCGACCTGAAATGCATAATCTTACAATATCGCCCATATCTCGAAAACGGACCGTTTTCAGGGATCCTGTTTATAGCTTATTACCACGCTGTTTACGCATATATGGGGAATAGAAGGACGCTTCTGTTAAGCCCTCAACATTCCCTACGCGATAACTTGGAGGTAGAAAAAGGATCGACAAGGCGACTTGAAATGCTTAATTTTACAAGATCGCCCATATATCGAAAACGGTGCGTTTTTCAGCGATCCAGTTTATCGCTTTTTACGACGCTGTTTATTCATATATGGGGAATGGAAGGACGCTTTTGTTGAGCCCTCAACATTCCCCACGCGATAGATCGGAGGTAGAAAAAGGATCGAAAAAGGCGACCTGAAATGCATAATTTTACAATATCGCCCCTATCTCGAAAACGGTGCGTTTTTCAGCGATCCAGTTTATCGCTTTTTATGACGCTGTTTATTCATATATGGGGAATGGAAGGACGCTTTTGTTGAGCCCTCGACATTCGCCACGCGATAGATCGGAGGTAGAAAAAGGATCGACAAGGCGACCTGAAACGCATAATCTTAAAATATCGCCCATATCTCGAAAACGGTGCGTTTTTCAGCGATCCAGTTTATCGCTTATTACCACGCTGTTTATTCATATATGGGGAATGGAAGGACGCTTCTGTTGAGCCCTCAACATTCCCTACGCGATAACTCGGAGGTAGAAAAAGGATCGACAAGGCGACTTGAAATCTTAATTTGACAATATCGCCCATATCTCGAAAACGGTGCGTTTTTCAGCGATCCAGTTTATCGCTTATTAACACGCTGTTTATTCATATATGGGGAATGGAAAGACGCTTTTGTTGAGCCCTCAACATTCCCCACGCGATAGATCGGAGGTAGAAAAAGGATCGAAAAAGGCGACCTGAAATGCTTCATTTTACAAGATCGCCCATATATCGAAAACGGTGCGTTTTTCAGCTTTTTACGACGCTGTTTATTCATATATGGGGAATGGAAGGACGCTTCTTTTGAGCCCTCAACATTCCCTACGCGATGACTCGGAGGTAGAAAAAGGATCGAAAAAGGCGACTTGAAATGCTTTATCGCTTATTACCGCGCTGTTTATTCATATATGGGGAATGGAAGGACGCTTCTGTTGAGCCCTCAACATTCCCTACGCGATAACTCGGAGGTAGAAAAAGGATCGACAAGGCGACTTGAAATGCTTAATTTTACAAGATCGCCCATATATCGAAAACGTTGCGTTTTTTAGCGATCGAGTTTATCGCTTATTACCACGCTGTTTATTCATATATGGGGAATGGAAAGCCGCTTTTGTTGAGCCCTCAACATTCCCCATGCGATAGATCGGAGGTAGAAAAATGAACGAAAAAGGCGACCTGAAATGCTTAATCTTACAATATCGCCCTTATCTCGAAAATGGTGCGTTTTTCAGCGATCGAGTTTATCGCTTATTACCACGCTGTTTATTCATACATTCCCTACGCGGTAACTCGGAGTTAGAAAAAGATTCGAAAAAGGCGACCTGAATTGCTTTATTTTACAAGATCGCCCATATCTCAAAAACGGAGCGTTTTTCAGGGATCCAGTTTATCGCTAATTACCACCCTGTTTATTCGTATATGGGGAATGGAAGGACGCTTCTGTTGAGCCCTCAACATTCCCCACGCGATAGATCGGAGGTAGAAAAAGGATCGACAAGGCGACCTGAAATGCTTCTGTTGAGCCCTCAACATTCCCTACGCGATAACTCGGAGGTAGAAAAAGGATCGAAAAAGGCGACCTGAAATGCTTAATTTTACAAGATCGCCCATATCTCGAAAACGGTGCGTTTTTCAGCGATCCACTTTATCGCTTATTACCACGCTGTTTATTCATATATGGGGAATGGAAGGACGCTTCTATTGAGCCCTCAACATTCCCCATGCGATAGATCGGAGGTAGAAAAAGGATCGAAAAAGGCGATCGGAAATGCTTAATTTTACAAGATCGCCCATATATCGAAAACGGTGCGTTTTTCAGCGATCCAGTTTATCGCTTTTTACGACGCTGTTTATTCATATATGGGGAATGGAAGGACGCTTCTGTTGAGCCCTCAACATTCCCCACGCGATAACTCGGAGGTAGAAAAAGGATCGAAAAAGGCGACCTGAAATTCTTCATTTTACAAGATCGCCCATATCGCGAAAACGGAGCGTTTTTTAGGGATCCAGTTTATCGCTTATTACCACGCTGTTTACGCATATATGGGGTATGGAAGGACGCTTCTGTTGAGCCCTTTACAATATCGCCCATATCTCGAAAACGGTGCGTTTTTCAGCGATCCAGTTTATCGCCTATTACCACGCTGTTTATTCATATATTTGGAATGGAAGGACGCTTCTGTTGAGCCTTTAACATTCCCTGCGTGATAACTAGGAGGTAGAAAGAGGATCGACAAGGCGACTTGAAATGCTTAATTTTACAAGATCGCCCATATATCGAAAACGGTGCGTTTTTCAGCGATCCAGTTTATCGCTTTTTACGACGCTGTTTATTCATATATGGGGAATGGAAGGACGCTTTTGTTGAGCCCTCAACATTCCCCACGCTATACATTGGAGGTAGAAAAAGGATCGAAAAAGGCGATCTGAAATGCTTAATTTTACAATATCGCCCATATCTCGAAAACGGGGCGTTTTCAACGATCCAGTTTATCGCTTATTACCACGCTGTTTATTCATTTATTTATTCATTTCATTTCATCAATGGATACATAATCTTTTGACTACATTTAATTATTATTAATTTTGCTAAAAATATTCAATACAATTTCCTTAAACATATATCTATTCATTTGAAGATCGACTTCATGATAAATTAAGTTAAATAATAATGAACAACGGGTTATGGGTTCGTTTAAACCATAATTCGTTCTATGATATGGAAAACATAAGAGAACATTCTTATTTCTTAGGCATCTCTCTGGGACATAAAGAGGCATGAGAAGTAGTAAATCCGGGGATTTAATCCTACCATTGAGTATGTCCTTTATGAAAAGAACGCTATGAGTTTGTCTTCGAGTTTCTAGAGTTTTTAGATCAATTAACGCACATCTAGACCTATAGTTAGGTAAATCTTCGGACCATCTCAGTTTCCTTAATGCAAATCGCGTGAATCTTTTTTGAATGTTTTCAATCCTGTTGGAAGAATTATGATAATAGGGAAACCAAATAACGCTGCAGTATTCCAGGATGGGGATTACTAATGAAAAATAAAGGGTTTTTAGAGTATAAACATCATTAAATGCTACCGTATTCCTTTTCAAAAAGCCTAGCAAGGAATTTGATTTAGATATTATATAATCCAAATGTGCTGAAAAAGACAGCTTTGAATCGAAAATAACACCAAGATCTTTAATTTCACTTACTAATAAAAGTCCCTCGTTACCAAGACTATAATCAAACGAAATTCGAGATAATGAGCGGAAAGCACTAAAAATCTTACACTTGGAAATATTTAACTCCAGATGATTGTACATGCACCATTCAAAAAATGATTTTATGTCTTTTTGAAAATTTAAGCAATCCGTAATTGTAGAAATTTGTGAAAATATTTTCATATCATCTGCGAACATTAGACAATTAGAAAATTGTAAGAAGTACGGGATGTCATTGACAAAAAGATTGAAAAGCAGAGGCCCCAAATGACTACCTTGAGGTAGACCCGACAGAACTTCTATAAAGAAGGATTGTGCGCCTCCAATTTTGACAATCTGATGACGATTAGACAAATAAGATTTTAACCATTCAAGAAATTTAATTTTAAACCCCATTTTTCTCAGCTTTTCAACTAAAAGTCTATGGTGAACTCTATCGAAAGCTTTAACGAAATCTGTATACAGAACATCAACCTGCATTCTATTTTCTAAAGTAGAAATACAAAAATTAGTGAAAAGACATAAATTCGTTGCAGTGGAGCGACCATTAATAAATCCATGCTGTCTTGAAGTTGAAAATTGAGTCTATCAAAAACTAACTTTTCAAATAGTTTAGGAATTGCTGAAAGTTTAGAGATAGGCCTGTAATTTTTAATTAAGTGCTTGAGACCACTTTTATAAATTGGAGTAATGGATGATATTTTCCACTCCTCAAGAAAGACGCCACTAAGAAGTGATTCATTGAAAATTATTGTTAATGCTTTAGAAAGCGTTTCAGCGCATTTTGATAATAAAAGAGGTGATATCGAATCAACCCCTGGCTTAATATTTGAATCAAGCTGAGTTAACCCATTATAGACTTCTTGATCCGAAAGAGAAAATATGTCGAAGTCTATTACCGAAGTAAGACCAGGATACAGGTTTTCCGTATTCGGTATAATGTCAGCATTATAGTTTGACTGAAAGAATTTTGCAAAAAGGTTGCATGTAGATTCGGTATCGCAAGCACTTTCACCGTCGAGCTCCATAGAATTTGGAAAAACCGAGCTATTACGTTTTAAGTTTACGAAAACCCAAAAGGATCTAGAATTGTGTTTAATATTCCTTTCAACAGTATTTATATATTGAGAGTAAAGAAATCTGCTTAAAAAATCAAATTCTTTTCGTAATTGAATAAAGCGGTTCCTGTCTTCGGATGTGCCAGACTTTTTACATTTCTTTAAAGCTTTGTTTTTGACATTTTCCAAATTCTTAAGCCTCTTATTATACCAAGGAAATTTATAGAATGTTCTCTTTCGTGCTACTGGAACGAATTGTTTAACTCCATTATATAAAATTGTTTTGAAATTGGTGTACATTTGATCCAAAGATTTATCTAAAAGTGCATAATTCCAATTTATATTGCTAAAATAATTATTTAAAGACATGAAGTCAGCCTTCTTAAAGTTAAAGTAATAAGAGTTATCTGAACTAACAGTTTGAAATTCATAAAATTTAAATACTACATCAACAGCATTATGATGAATTTGATTTTGTACTAATGGAAAGTCTGACTCAGAGACTGTATAATTGAGATCTCTAAAAACAAATATAAGATCCAGGATCCTATTCAAACAATTTTTTATATTATTAATTTGAATCAGTCCTAATGAGGTAAAGTTGTCAATCAATTCAATTTCCACGTCCTTAGTAACGTTATATGGGATAAGAATTTGAATAGAATATTAAAATCACCAAATATACAGGGGAATTGGATAGATGACAATTTTTTTACTAACTCTTCTACATTTGAAATAAGTTTAACATACAATTCCAAACTACTATTGGGTCTAATATAACTTACTATAAAACAATATTCAAAGCTATTAAGATTATTAAAAGCATTTCTTGAACTAACATTGACACATAATTGTTCAAAATGAATAGAGCGTGATGGTAAATCCAATTGTTGACTATCAAGTGAACAACGACTGCAATCAATACTCCTCCGCCTCGATCCATACCAGACTCCGGGGGACGATCGACGCGATAAACGACGTATGACGCATCAAATAGCTCAGATGAATTGATGTCTGATTTCAACCAAGTTTCTGTCAAAATTATGACGTCATAATCATGTGTTAAAAAATTGAATTTGTTTTGGTCCGTAAACCTCCTGCATTTTGAAAGAAAATCCGCAATTGAGACGGACGTAGTGAAGGCGGTGTAGCTTAATTTATATTGTTTGTGCTTCGATTGCAGAATTCTCGTTTTTTGATTTTGGGTGGTGAGTAAATTTTTTAATCTGCACTCCCAATGGCCAAATAGAGGCATCGAATGCCTTCTCAAAAGCATACTCCGGAATCCCAAGTTTAAAATTAATGAAGTGAAGAGTTGAAACTTCAACATTGGCTTTCACTAAACTTTTGCAGTAAAGCACATTTTTTGGAACACTAAGCTTATGTGCTGCAAATGAAATTAAGTTCTCCTCGGTGACATTCCTACTCAAACGGGAAAGATGAAGAAACTTCAGCCTAGGCACTGATGACAATGATACGTCAGCTGTGCCATCCGTAGCACTACCAAACAATTTGATGGTGCGTTGACCCGATCGCTTCTTTTTCCGCTGCACTTGCGTCCAGTCGTTGGAAGCTGTGCTGGGTTGCAAACCTGTAATCGATGTTGATGCTGATTGTGATGTTGATATGATTGTTGTTGGTAAAGGTGCAGTGAAAGGTGGTAAATCAGCTGGTTCACTGAGATTATTTGGTTTTGGTGCTGATGATGATGTCTCAGCAGGCGCAGGTGGAGGTGGCAAAACAGCTGATGCGTTGGTGTTGACTTGCACATCATTTGTTTTATTCTCAATTACCAGAGAGTCACTGTTGCACATTTTTGATTTAATTTCTGCAACATCGTTTTTAAGTTGAACAACTAGTGACAAAAGAGAGCCACTAACACAGCTGCAGTTATTACAGCGCCAAAAGAGATTACGGTCCGATTGAAGGGCTATTAAAGATTCTTCAGGAATTTGTGCACATTTTTTATGGAAGATTAATCCACAGAAACCACCGCATTCCAGAAAATTATCGCGAAGCAATCTAAGACCACAAACCGCGCAAACGTTCGACATTTCGAATTTAAAAAAAAAAAACTTTATATGAAAAAGTGCGAAATTCAAAGAACAATAGGAGAACACGTCTACTCTCTTCACGAGAACACAAAGAACTTCATATATGGGGAATGGAAGGACGCTTCTGTTGAGCCCTTTACAATATCGCACATATATCGAAAACGGTGCGTTTTTCAGCAATCCAGTTTATCGCTTTTTACGACGCCTTTTATTCATATATGGGGAATGGAAGGACGCTTTTGTTGAGCCCTCAACATTCCCTTACGCGATAGATCGGAGGTAGAAAAAGGATCGAAAAAGGCGACCTGAAATGCTTAATTTTACAATATCGCCCATATCTCGAAAACGGTGCGTTTTTCAGCGATCCAGTTTATCGCTTATTACCACGCTGTTTATTCATATATGGGGATCAAAAAAGGCGACCTGAAATGCTTAATTTTACAATATCGCCCCTATCTCGAAAACGGTGCGTTTTTCAGCGATCCAGTTTATCGCTTTTTACGACGCTGTTTATTCATATATGGGGAATGGAAGGACGCTTTTGTTGAGCCCTCAACATTACCCACGCGATAGATCGGAGGTAGAAAAAGGATCGAAAAAGGCGACCTGAAATGCTTAATTTTACAATATCGCCCATATCTCGAAAACGGTGCGTTTTTCAGCGATCCAGTTTTTCGCTTATTACCACGCTGTTTATTCATATATGGGGATCGAAAAAGGCGACCTGAAATGCTTAATTTTACAATATCGCCCCTATCTCGAAAACAGTGCGTTTTTCAGCGATCCAGTTTATAGCTTTTTACGACGTTGTTTATTAATATATGGGGAATGGAAGGACGCTTTTTGTTTGAGCCCTCAACATTCACGCTATAGATCGGATGTAGAAAAATGATCGAAATAGGCGACCTGAAATGCATAATCTTACAATATCGCCCATATCTCGAAAACGGACCGTTTTCAGGGATCCTGTTTATCGCTTATTACCACGCTGTTTACGCATATATGGGGAATGGAAGGACGCTTCTGTTGAGCCCTCAACATTCCCGACGCGATAACTCGGAGGTAGAAAAAGGATCGAAAAGGCGACCTGAAATGCTTAATTTTACAATATCGCCCATATTTCGAAAACGGTGCGTTTTTTAGGATTCCAGTTTATCGCTTATTACCACGCTGTTAACGAATATATGGGGAATGGAAGGACGCTTCTGTTGAGCCCTCAACATTCCCGACGCGATAACTCGGAGGTAGAAAAAGGATCGAAAAAGGCGACCTGAAATGCATAATCTTACAATATCGCCCATATCTCGAAAACGGACCGTTTTCAGGGATCCTGTTTATAGCTTATTACCACGCTGTTTACGCATATATGGGGAATAGAAGGACGCTTCTGTTAAGCCCTCAACATTCCCTACGCGATAACTTGGAGGTAGAAAAAGGATCGACAAGGCGACTTGAAATGCTTAATTTTACAAGATCGCCCATATATCGAAAACGGTGCGTTTTTCAGCGATCCAGTTTATCGCTTTTTACGACGCTGTTTATTCAAATATGGGGAATGGAAGGACGCTTTTGTTGAGCCCTCAACATTCCCCACGCGATAGATAGGAGGTAGAAAAAGGATCGAAAAAGGCGACCTGAAATGCTTCATTTTACAAGATCGCCCATATATCGAAAACGGTGCGTTTTTCAGCTTTTTACGACGCTGTTTATTCATATATGGGGAATGGAAGGACGCTTCTTTTGAGCCCTCAACATTCCCTACGCGATGACTCGGAGGTAGAAAAAGGATCGAAAAAGGCGACTTGAAATGCTTTATCGCTTATTACCACGCTGTTTATTCATATATGGGGAATGGAAGGACGCTTCTGTTGAGCCCTCAACATTCCCTACGCGATAACTCGGAGGTAGAAAAAGGATCGACAAGGCGACTTGAAATGCTTAATTTTACAAGATCGCCCATATATCGAAAACGTTGCGTTTTTTAGCGATCCAGTTTATCGCTTATTACCACGCTGTTTATTCATATATGGGGAATGGAAAGCCGCTTTTGTTGAGCCCTCAACATTCCCCATGCGATAGATCGGAGGTAGAAAAATGAACGAAAAAGGCGACCTGAAATGCTTAATCTTACAATATCGCCCTTATCTCGAAAATGGTGCGTTTTTCAGCGATCGAGTTTATCGCTTATTACCACGCTGTTTATTCATATATGGGGAATGGCAGGACGCTTTTGTTGAGCCCTCAACATTCCCCACGCGATAGATCGGAGGTAGAAAAAGGATCGAAAAAGGCGACCTGAAATGCTTAATTTTACAATATCGCCCATATCTCGAAAACGGTGCGTTTTTCAGCGATCCAGTTTATCGCTTATTACCACGCTGTTTATTCATATATGGGGAATGGAAGGACGCTTTTGTTGAGCCCTCAACATTCCCCACGCGATAGATCGGAGGTAGAAAAAGGATCGAAAAAGGCGACCTGAAATGCTTCATTTTACAAGATCGCCCATATATCGAAAACGGTGCGTTTTTCAGCTTTTTACGACGCTGTTTATTCATATATGGGGAATGGAAGGACGCTTCTGTTGAGCCCTCAACATTCCCTACGCGATAACTCGGAGGTAGAAAAAGGATCGAAAAAGGCGACTTGAAATGCTTTATCGCTTATTACCACGCTGTTTATTCATATATGGGGAATGGAAGGACGCTTCTGTTGAGCCCTCAACATTCCCTACGCGATAACTCGGAGGTAGAAAAAGGATCGACAAGGCGACTTGAAATGCTTAATTTTACAAGATCGCCCATATATCGAAAACGTTGCGTTTTTTAGCGATCGAGTTTATCGCTTATTACCACGCTGTTTATTCATATATGGGGAATGGAAAGCCGCTTTTGTTGAGCCCTCAACATTCCCCATGCGATAGATCGGAGGTAGAAAAATGAACGAAAAAGGCGACCTGAAATGCATAATCTTACAATATCGCCCATATCTCGAAAACGGACCGTTTTCAGGGATCCTGTTTATAGCTTATTACCACGCTGTTTACGCATATATGGGGAATAGAAGGACGCTTCTGTTAAGCCCTCAACATTCCCTACGCGATAACTTGGAGGTAGAAAAAGGATCGACAAGGCGACTTGAAATGCTTAATTTTACAAGATCGCCCATATATCGAAAACGGTGCGTTTTTCAGCGATCCAGTTTATCGCTTTTTACGACGCTGTTTATTCATATATGGGGAATGGAAGGACGCTTTTGTTGAGCCCTCAACATTCCCCACGCGATAGATCGGAGGTAGAAAAAGGATCGAAAAAGGCGACCTGAAATGCATAATCTTACAATATCGCCCCTATCTCGAAAACGGTGCGGTTTTTAGCGATCCTGTTTATCGCTTTTTATGACGCTGTTTATTCATATATGGGGAATGGAAGGACGCTTTTGTTGAGCCCTCGACATTCGCCACGCGATAGATCGGAGGTAGAAAAAGGATCGACAAGGCGACCTGAAATGCATAATCTTAAAATATCGCCCATATCTCGAAAACGGTGCGTTTTTCAGCGATCCAGTTTATCGCTTATTACCACGCTGTTTATTCATATATGGGGAATGGAAGGACGCTTCTCTTGAGCCCTCAACATTCCCTACGCGATAACTCGGAGGTAGAAAAAGGATCGAAAAGGCGACCTGAAATGCTGAATTTTACAATATCGCCCCTATCTCGAAAACGGTGCGTTTTTCAGCGATCCAGTTTATAGCTTTTTACGACGTTGTTTATTAATATATGGGGAATGGAAGGACGCTTTTTGTTTGAGCCCTCAACATTCCCCACGCTATAGATCGGATGTAGAAAAATGATCGAAATAGGCGACCTGAAATGCATAATCTTACAATATCGCCCATATCTCGAAAACGGACCGTTTTCAGGGATCCTGTTTATCGCTTATTACCACGCTGTTTACGCATATATGGGGAATGGAAGGACGCTTCTGTTGAGCCCTCAACATTCCCGACGCGATAACTCGGAGGTAGAAAAAGGATCGAAAAGGCGACCTGAAATGCTTAATTTTACAATATCGCCCATATCTCGAAAACGGTGCGTTTTTTAGGATTCCAGTTTATCGCTTATTACCACGCTGTTTACGCATATATGGGGAATGGAAGGACGCTTCTGTTGAGCCCTCAACATTCCCTACGCGATAACTCGGAGGTAGAAAAAGGATCGAAAAAGGCGACCTGAAATGCATAATCTTACAATATCGCCCATATCTCGAAAACGGACCGTTTTCAGGGATCCTGTTTATAGCTTATTACCACGCTGTTTACGCATATATGGGGAATAGAAGGACGCTTCTGTTAAGCCCTCAACATTCCCTACGCGATAACTCGGAGGTAGAAAAAGGATCGACAAGGCGACTTGAAATGCTTAATTTTACAAGATCGCCCATATATCGAAAACGGTGCGTTTTTCAGCGATCCAGTTTATCGCTTTTTACGACGCTGTTTATTCATATATGGGGAATGGAAGGACGCTTTTGTTGAGCCCTCAACATTCCCCACGCGATAGATCGGAGGTAGAAAAAGGATCGAAAAAGGCGACCTGAAATGCTTAATCTTACAATATCGCCCCTATCTCGAAAACGGTGCGGTTTTCAGCGATCCAGTTTATCGCTTTTTATGACGCTGTTTATTCATATATGGGGAATGGAAGGACGCTTTTGTTGAGCCCTCGACATTCGCCACGCGATAGATCGGAGGTAGAAAAAGGATCGACAAGGCGACCTGAAATGCATAATCTTAAAATATCGCCCATATCTCGAAAACGGTGCGTTTTTCAGCGATCCAGTTTATCGCTTATTACCACGCTGTTTATTCATATATGGGGAATGGAAGGACGCTTCTGTTGAGCCCTCAACATTCCCTACGCGATAACTCGGAGGTAGAAAAAGGATCGACAAGGCGACTTGAAATCTTAATTTGACAATATCGCCCATATCTCGAAAACGGTGCGTTTTTCAGCGATCCAGTTTATCGCTTGTTAACACGCTGTTTATTCATATATGGGGAATGGAAAGACGCTTTTGTTGAGCCCTCAACATTCCCCACGCGATAGATCGGAGGTAGAAAAAGGATCGAAAAAGGCGACCTGAAATGCTTCATTTTACAAGATCGCCCATATATCGAAAACGGTGCGTTTTTCAGCTTTTTACGACGCTGTTTATTCATGTATGGGGAATGGAAGGACGCTTCTTTTGAGCCCTCAACATTCCCTACGCGATGACTCGGAGGTAGAAAAAGGATCGAAAAAGGCGACTTGAAATGCTTTATCGCTTATTACCACGCTGTTTATTCATATATGGGGAATGGAAGGACGCTTCTGTTGAGCCCTCAACATTCCCTACGCGATAACTCGGAGGTAGAAAAAGGATCGACAAGGCGACTTGAAATGCTTAATTTTACAAGATCGCCCATATATCGAAAACGTTGCGTTTTTTAGCGATCGAGTTTATCGCTTATTACCACGCTGTTTATTCATATATGGGGAATGGAAAGCCGCTTTTGTTGAGCCCTCAACATTCCCCATGCGATAGATCGGAGGTAGAAAAATGAACGAAAAAGGCGACCTGAAATGCTTAATCTTACAATATCGCCCTTATCTCGAAAATGGTGCGTTTTTCAGCGATCGAGTTTATCGCTTATTACCACGCTGTTTATTCATATATGGGGAATGGCAGGACGCTTTTGTTGAGCCCTCAACATTCCCTTACGCGATAGGTCGGAGGTAGAAAAAGGATCGAAAAAGGCGACCTGAAATGCTTAATTTTACAATATCGCCCATATCTCGAAAACGGTGCGTTTTTCAGCGATCCAGTTTATCGCTTATTACCACGCTGTTTATTCATATATGGGGAATGGAAGGACGCTTTTGTTGAGCCCTCAACATTCCCCACGCGATAGATCGGAGGTAGAAAAAGGATCGAAAAAGGCGACCTGAAATGCTTAATTTTACAATATCGCCCATATCTCGAAAACGGTGCGTTTTTCAGCGATCCAGTTTATAGCTTTTTACGACGTTGTTTATTAATATATGGGGAATGGAAGGACGCTTTTTGTTTGAGCCCTCAACATTCCCCACGCTATAGATCGGATGTAGAAAAATGATCGAAATAGGCGACCTGAAATGCATAATCTTACAATATCGCCCATATCTCGAAAACGGACCGTTTTCAGGGATCCTGTTTATCGCTTATTACCACGCTGTTTACGCATATATGGGGAATGGAAGGACGCTTCTGTTGAGCCCTCAACATTCCCGACGCGATAACTCGGAGGTAGAAAAAGGATCGAAAAGGCGACCTGAAATGCTTAATTTTACAATATCGCCCATATCTCGAAAACGGTGCGTTTTTTAGGATTCCAGTTTATCGCTTATTACCACGCTGTTTACGCATATATGGGGAATGGAAGGACGCTTCTGTTGAGCCCTCAACATTCCCCACGCGATAACTCGGAGGTAGAAAAAGGATCGAAAAAGGCGACCTGAAATGCATAATCTTACAATATCGCCCATATCTCGAAAACGGAGCGCTTTTCAGGGATCCAGTTTATAGCTTATTACCACGCTGTTTACGCATATATGGGGAATAGAAGGACGCTTCTGTTAAGCCCTCAACATTCCCTACGCGATAACTTGGAGGTAGAAAAAGGATCGACAAGGCGACTTGAAATGCTTAATTTTACAAGATCGCCCATATATCGAAAACGGTGCGTTTTTCAGCGATCCAGTTTATCGCTTTTTACGACGCTGTTTATTCATATATGGGGAATGGAAGGACGCTTTTGTTGAGCCCTCAACATTCCCCACGCGATAGATCGGAGGTAGAAAAAGGATCGAAAAAGGCGACCTGAAATGCATAATCTTACAATATCGCCCCTATCTCGAAAACGGTGCGTTTTTCAGCGATCCAGTTTATCGCTTTTTACGACGCTGTTTATTCATATATGGGGAATGGAAGGACGCTTTTGTTGAGCCCTCGACATTCCCCACGCGATAGATCGGAGGTAGAAAAAGGATCGACAAGGCGACCTGAAATGCATAATCTTACAATATCGCCCATATCTCGAAAACGGTGCGTTTTTCAGCGATCCAGTTTATCGCTTATTACCACGCTGTTTATTCATATATGGGGAATGGAAGGACGCTTCTCTTGAGCCCTCAACATTCCCTACGCGATAACTCGGAGGTAGAAAAAGGATCGACAAGGCGACTTGAAATCTTAATTTGACAATATCGCCCATATCTCGAAAACGGTGCGTTTTTCAGCGATCCAGTTTATCGCTTGTTAACACGCTGTTTATTCATATATGGGGAATGGAAAGACGCTTTTGTTGAGCCCTCAACATTCCCCACGCGATAGATCGGAGGTAGAAAAAAGGATCGAAAAAGGCGACCTGAAATGCTTCATTTTACAAGATCGCCCATATATCGAAAACGGTGCGTTTTTCAGCTTTTTACGACGCTGTTTATTCATATATGGGGAATGGAAGGACGCTTCTTTTGAGCCCTCAACATTCCCTACGCGATGACTCGGAGGTAGAAAAAGGATCGAAAAAGGCGACTTGAAATGCTTTATCGCTTATTACCACGCTGTTTATTCATATATGGGGAATGGAAGGACGCTTCTGTTGAGCCCTCAACATTCCCTACGCGATAACTCGGAGGTAGAAAAAGGATCGACAAGGCGACTTGAAATGCTTAATTTTACAAGATCGCCCATATATCGAAAACGTTGCGTTTTTTTGCGATCGAGTTTATCGCTTATTACCACGCTGTTTATTCATATATGGGGAATGGAAAGCCGCTTTTGTTGAGCCCTCAACATTCCCCATGCGATAGATCGGAGGTAGAAAAATGAACGAAAAAGGCGACCTGAAATGCTTAATCTTACAATATCGCCCTTATCTCGAAAATGGTGCGTTTTTCAGCGATCGAGTTTATCGCTTATTACCACGCTGTTTATTCATATATGGGGAATGGCAGGACGCTTTTGTTGAGCCCTCAACATACCCTACGCGATAACTCGGAGGTAGAAAAAGGATCGAAAAAGGCGACCTGAAATGCTTAATTTTACAATATCGCCCATATCTCGAAAACGGTGCGTTTTTCAGCGATCCAGTTTATCGCTTATTATCACGCTGTTTATTCATATATGGGGAATGGAAGGACGCTTTTGTTGAGCCCTCAACATTCCCCACGCGATAGATCGGAGGTAGAAAAAGGATCGAAAAAGGCGACCTGAAATGCTTAATTTTACAATATCGCCCATATCTCGAAAACGGTGCGTTTTTCAGCGATCCAGTTTTTCGCTTATTACCACGCTGTTTATTCATATATGGGGATCGAAAAAGGCGACCTGAAATGCTTAATTTTACAATATCGCCCCTATCTCGAAAACGGTGCGTTTTTCAGCGATCCAGTTTATAGCTTTTTACGACGTTGTTTATTAATATATGGGGAATGGAAGGACGCTTTTTGTTTGAGCCCTCAACATTCCCCACGCTATAGATCGGATGTAGAAAAATGATCGAAATAGGCGACCTGAAATGCATAATCTTACAATATCGCCCATATCTCGAAAACGGACCGTTTTCAGGGATCCTGTTTATCGCTTATTACCACGCTGTTTACGCATATATGGGGAATGGAAGGACGCTTCTGTTGAGCCCTCAACATTCCCCACGCGATAGCTCGGAGGTAGAAAAAGGATCGAAAAAGGCGACCTGAAATGCTTAATTTTACAATATCGCCCATATCTCGAAAACGGTGCGTTTTTCAGCGATCCAGTTTATCGCTTATTACCACGCTGCTTATTCATATATTGGGAATGGAAGGACGCTTTTGTTAAGCCCTCAATACTCCCCACGCGATAGATCGGAGGTAGAAAAAGGATCGAAAAAGGCGACATGAAATACTTAATTTTACAATATCGCCCACATCTTGAAAACGGAACTTTTTTCAGGGATCCAGTTTATCGCTTATTAGCACGCTGTTTACGCATGTATGGGGAATGAAAGGACGCTTTTGTTGAGCCCTCAACATTCCCCACGCGATAGATCGGAGGTAGAAAAAGGATCGAAAAAGGCGATCTGAAATGCTTAATTTTACAATATCGCCCATATCTCGAAAACGGTGCGTTTTTCAGCGATCCAGTTTATCGCTTATTACCACGCTGTTTATTCATATATGGGGAATGGAAGGACGCTTCTCTTGAGCCCTCAACATTCCCTACGCGATAACTCGGAGGTAGAAAAAGATCGAAAATCCATCCCATATCTCGAAAATTGTGCGTTTTTCAGCGATCCAGTTTATCGCTTATTACCACGCTGTTTATTCATATATGGGGAATGGAAGGACGCTTCTCTTGAGCCCTCAGCATTCCCTACGCGATAACTCGGAGGTAAAAAAAGGATCGAAAAAGGCGACCTGAAATGCTTAATTTTACAATATGGCCCATACCTCGAAAACGGTGCGTTTTTCAGCGATCCAGTTTATCGCTTATTACCACGCTGTTTATTCATATATGGGAAATGGCAGGACGCTTTTGTTGAGCCCTCAACACTCCCAACGCGATAGATCGGAGGAAGAAAAAAAAAACGATCGACAAGGCGACCTGAAATGCATAATCTTACAATATCGCCCATATCTCGAAAACGGATCGTTTTTCAGGGATCCAGTTTATCGCTAATTACCACGCTGTTTATTTATGTATGAGGCATGGAAGGACGCTTTTGTTGACCCTCAACATTCCCCACGCGATAGATCGGAGGTAGAAAAAGGATCGAAAAAGGCGATCTGAAATGCTTAATTTTACAATATCGCCCATATCTCGAAAACGGTGCGTTTTTCAGCGATCCAGTTTATCGCTTATTACCACGATGTTTACGCATATACGGGGAATGGAAGAACGCTTTTGTTGAGCCCTCAACATTCCCCACGCGATAGATCGGAGGTAGAAAAAGGATCGAAAAAGGCGACTTGAAATGCTTAATTTTAAAATATCGCCCATATCTCGAAACCGGTGCGTTTTTCAGCGATCCAGTTTATCGCTTATTACCATGCTGTTTACGCATATATGGGGAATGGAAGGACGCTTTTGTTGAGCCCTCAACATTCCCCACGCGATAGATTGGAGGTAGAAAAAGGATCGAAAAAGCGACCTGAAATGCTTCATTTTACAAGATCGCCCATATCTCGAAAACGGAGCGTTTTTCAGCGATCCAGTTTATCGCTAATTACCACGCTGTTTATTCATGTATGAGGCATGGAAGGACGCTTTTGTTGACCCTCAACATTCCCCACGCGATAGATCGGAGGTAGAAAAAGGATCGAAAAAGGCGACCTGAAATGCTTCATTTTACAAGATCGCCCATATCTCGAAAACGGAGCGTTTTTCAGCGATCCAGATTATCGCTTTTTACGACGCTGTTTATTCATATATGGGGAATGGAAGGACGCTTCTTTTGAGACCTCAACATTCCCTACGCGATAAGTCGGAGGTAGAAAAAGGATTGAAAAAGGCGACCTGAAATGCTTCATTTTACACGATCGCCCATATCTCGAAAACGGAACGTTTTTCAGCGATCCAGTTTATCGCTTTTTACGACGCTGTTTATTCATATATGGGGAATGGAAGGATGCTTCTGTTGAGCCCTCAACATTCCCTACGCGATAACTCGCAGGTAGAAAAAGGATCGAAAAAGGCGACTTGAAATGCTTTATCGCTTATTACCACGCTGTTTATTCATATATGGGGAATGGAAGGACGCTTTTGTTGAACCCTCAACATTCCCTAAGCGATAACTCGGAGGTAGAAAAAGGATCGACAAGGCGACTTGAAATGCTTAATTTTACAATATCGCCCATATCTCGAAAACAGTGCGTTTTTCAGCGATCCAGTTTATCGCTTATTACCACGCT
>CAKAIZ010000152.1:0-16721 GCA_916610145.1 Eristalis arbustorum | reverse complement strand
TTGAGGGCTCAACAAAAGCGTCCTTCCATTCCCCATATATGAATAAACAGCGTGGTAATAGGCGATAAACTGGATCGCTAAAAAACGCACCGTTTTCGAGATATGGGCAATATTTTTAAATTAAGCATTTCAGGTCGCCTTTTTCGATCCTTTATCTACCTCCGAGTTATCGCGTAGGGAATGTGGAGGGCTCAATAAAAGCGTCCTTCCATTCCCCATATATGAATAAACAGCGTGGTAATAGGCGATAAACGATCGATCCTTTATCTACCTCCGAGTAATCGCGTAGGGAATGTGGAGGGCTAAACAGAAGCGTCCTTCCATTCCCCATATATGAATAAACAGCGTGGTAATCAGCGATAAACTGGATCGCTGAAAAACGCACCGTTTTCGAGATATGGGCTATATTGTAAAATTAAGCATTTCAAGTCGCCTTGTCGATCCTTTTTCTACCTCCGACTTATCGCTTAGGGAATGTTGAGGGCTCAACAAAAGCGTCCTTCCATTCCCCATATATGAATAAACAGCGTGGTAATAGGCGATAAACTGGATCGCTAAAAAACGCACCGTTTTCGAGATATGGGCAATATTTTTAAATTAAGCATTTCAGGTCGCCTTTTTCGATCCTTTATCTACCTCCGAGTTATCGCGTAGGGAATGTAGAGGGCTAAACAGAAGCGTCCTTCCATTCCCCATATATGAATAAACAGCGTGGTAATCAGCGATAAACTGGATCGCTGAAAAACGCACCGTTTTCGAGATATGGGCGATATTGTAAAATGAAGCATTTCAGGTCGCCTTTCTCGATCCTTTTTCTACCTCCGAGTTATCGCTTAGGGAATGTTGAGGGCTCAACAAAAGCGTCCTTCCATTCCCCATATATGAATAAACAGCGTCGTAAAAAGCGAAAAACTGGATCGCTGGAAAACGCACCGTTTTCGAGATATGGGCGATATTGTAAAATGGAGCATTTCAGGTCGCCTTTCTCGATCCTTTTTCTACCTCCGAGTTATCGCTTAGGGAATGTTGAGGGCTCAACAAAAGCGTCCTTCCATTCCCCATATATGAATAAACAGCGTCGTAAAAAGCGAAAAACTGGATCGCTGGAAAACGCACCGTTTTCGAGATATGGGCGATATTGTAAAATTAAGCATTTCAGATAGCCTTTTTCGATCCTTTTTCTACCTCCGATCTATCGCGTGGGGAATGTTGATGGCTCAACAAAAGCGTTCTTCCATTCCCCATATATGAATAAACAGCGTGGTAATAAGTGATAAACTGGATCCCTGAAAAACGCTCCGTTTTCCAGATATGGGCGATCTTGTAAAATTAAGTATTTTAAGTCGCCTTGTCGATCCTTTTTGTACCTCCAAGCTATCGCTTGGGATTGTTGAGGGCTCAACAGAAGCGTCCGTCCATTCCCCATATATGAATAAACAGCGTCGTAAAAAGCGATAAGCTGGATCCCTGAAAAACGCACCGTTTTCAATATATGGGCGATCTTGTAAAATTAAGCATTTCAAGTTGCCTTTTTCGATCCTTTTTCTACCTCCGAGTTATCGCGTAGGGAATGTTGAGGGCTCAACAGAAGCGTCCTTCCATTCCCCATATATGAATAAACAGCGTCGTTAAGAGCGATAAACTGGATCGCTGAAAACGGCACCGTTTTCGAGATATGGGCGATATTGTAAAATTAAGCATTTCAAGTCGCCTTGTCGATCCTTTTTCTACCTCGGAGTTTTCCAGAGAAGCACCTTTCCATTCCCCATATATGAATAAACAGCGTGGTAATAAGCGATAAACTGGATCGCTGAAAAACGCACCGTTTTCGAGATATGGGCGATCTTGTAAAATTAAGCATTTCAGGTCGCCTTTTTCTACCTCCGAGTTATCGCGTGGGGAATGTTGAGGGCTGAACAGAAGCGTCCTCCAATTCCCTATATATGAATAAACAGCTTGGTAATAAGCGATAAACTGGACGCCCAAAAAACGCTCCGTTTTCGAGATATGGGCGATCTTGTAAAATGAAGCATTTCAGATCGCCTTTTTCGATCCTTTTTCTACCTCCGACTTATCGCACAGGGAATGTTGAGGGCTCAACAGAAGCGTCCTTTCATTCCCCATATATGAATAAACAGCGTCGTAAGATGCGATAAACTGGATCCCTGAAAAACGCTCCGTTTTCGAGATATGATCTTGTAAAATTAAGCATTTCAGGTCGCCTTGTCGATCCGTTTTCTACCTCCGAGTTATCGCTTAGGGAATGTTGAGTTCTCAACAAAAGCGTCCTTCCATTCCCCATATATGAATAAACAGCGTCGTAAAATACGATAAACTGGATTGCTGAAAAACGCTCCGTTTTCGAGATATGGGCGATATTGTAAAATTAAGCATTTCAGGTCGCCTTTTTCGATCCTTTATCTACCTCCGAGTTATCGCGTAGGGAATGTTGAGGGCTCAACAGAAGCGTCCTTCCATTCTCCATATATGAATAAACAGCGTATAATAAGCGATAAATTGGATCCCTGAAAAACGCTCCGTTTTCGAGATATGGGCGATCTTGTAAAATGAAGCATTTCATGTCGCCTTTTTCGATCCTTTTTCTACCTCCGAGTTATCGCGTAGGGAATGTTGAGGGCTCAACAAAAGCGTCCTTCCATTCCCCATATATGAATAAACAGCGTGGTAATAAGCGAAAAACTGGATCGCTGAAAAACGCACCGTTTTCGAGATATGGGCGATATTGTAAAATGAAGAATTTCAGGTCGCCTTTTTCGATCCTTTTTCTACCTCCGACTTATCGCGTAGGGAATGTTGAGGGCTCAACAGAAGCGTTCTTTCATTCCCCATATATGAATAAACAGCGTTGTAAAATGCGTTAAACTGGATCGCTGAAAAACGCTCCGTTTTCGAGATATGGGCGATATTGTAAAATTAAGCATTTCAGGTCGCCTTTTTCGATCCTTTATCTACCTCCGAGTTATCGCGCAGGGAATGTTGAGGGCTCAACAGAAGCGTCCTTCCATTCTCCATATATGAATAAACAGCGTGGTAATAAGCGATAAATTGGATCCCTGAAAAACGCTCCGTTTTCGAGATATGGGCGATCTTGTAAAATGAAGCATTTCATGTCGCCTTTTTCGATCCTTTTTCTACCTCCGAGTTATCGCGTAGGGAATGTTGAGGGCTCAACAAAAGCGTCCTTCCATTCCCCATATATGAATAAACACCGTGGTAATAAGCGATAAACTGGATACCTAAAAAACGCTCTGTTTTCGAGATATGGACGATCTTGTAAAATGAAGCATTTCAGGTCACCTTTTTCGGTCCTTGTAAAATTAAGCATTTCAGGTCGCCTTTTTTTTTGAGATATGGGCGATCTTGTAAAATGAAGCATTTCAGGTCGCCTTTTTCGATCCTTTTTCTACCTCCGACTTATCGCGTAGGGAATGTTGAGGGGTCAACAGAAGCGTTCTTCCATTCCCCATATATGAATAAACAGCGTCGTAAAATGCGATAAACTGGATCGCTGAAAAACGCTCCGTTTTCGAGATATGGGCGATATTGTAAAATTAAGCATTTCAGGTCGCCTTTTTCGATCCTTTATCTACCTCCGAGTTATCGCGTAGGGAATGTTGAGGGCTCAACGGAAGCGTCCTTCCATTCTCCATATATGAATAAACAGCGTGGTAATAAGCGATAAATTGGATCCCTGACAAACGCTCCGTTTTCGAGATATGGGCGATCTTGTAAAATGAAGCATTTCATGTCGCCTTTTTCGATCCTTTTTCTACCTCCGAGTTATCGCGTAGGGAATGTTGAGGGCTCAACAAAAGCGTCCTTCGATTCCCCATATATGAATAAACACCGTGGTAATAAGCGATAAACTGGATACCTAAAAAACGCTCCGTTTTCGAGATATGGGCGATCTTGTAAAATGAAGCATTTCAGGTCACCTTTTTCGGTCCTTTTTCTACCTCCAGCTATAGCGTAGGGAATTTTGAGGGCTCAACAAAAGCGTCCTTCCATTCCCCATATATGAATAAACAGCGTGGTAATAGGCGATAAACTGGATCCCTGAAAAACGCTCCGTTTTCGAGATATGGGCGATCTTGTAAAATGAAGCATTTCAGGTCACCTTTTTCGGTCCTTTTTCTACCTCCAAGCTATAGCGTAGGGAATTTTGAGGGCTCAACAAAAGCGTCCTTCCATTCCCCATATATGAATAAACAGCGTGGTAATAGGCGATAAACTGGATCGCTGAAAAACGCACCGTTTTCGAGATATGGGCAATATTTTAAAATTAAGCATTTCAGGTCGCCTTTTTCGATCCTTTATCTACCTCCGAGTTATCGCGTAGGGAATGTGGAGGGCTCAATAAAAGCGTCCTTCCATTCCCCATACATGAATAAACAGCGTGGTAATAGGCGATAAACGATCGATCCTTTATCTACCTCCGAGTAATCGCGTAGGGAATGTGGAGGGCTAAACAGAAGCGTCCTTCCATTCCCCATATATGAATAAACAGCGTGGTAATCAGCGATAAACTGGATCGCTGAAAAACGCACCGTTTTCGAGATATGGGCTATATTGTAAAATTAAGCATTTCAAGTCGCCTTGTCGATCCTTTTTCTACCTCCGACTTATCGCTTAGGGAATGTTGAGGGCTCAACAAAAGCGTCCTTCCATTCCCCATATATGAATAAACAGCGTGGTAATAGGCGATAAACTGGATCCCTGAAAAACGCACCGTTTTCGAGATATGGGCAATATTTTTAAATTAAGCATTTCAGGTCGCCTTTTTCGATCCTTTATCTACCTCCGAGTTATCGCGTAGGGAATGTGGAGGGCTAAACAGAAGCGTCCTTCCATTCCCCATATATGAATAAACAGCGTGGTAATCAGCGATAAACTGGATCGCTGAAAAACGCACCGTTTTCGAGATATGGGCGATCTTGTAAAATGAAGTATTTCAAGTCGCCTTGTCGATCCGTTTTCTACCTCCGAGTTATCGCTTAGGGAATGTTGAGTTCTCAACAAAAGCGTCCTTCCATTCCCCATATATGAATAAACAGCGTGGTAATAGGCGATAAACTGGATCGCTAAAAAACGCACCGTTTTCGAGATATGGGCAATATTTTTAAATTAAGCATTTCAGGTCGCCTTTTTCGATCCTTTTTCTACCTCCGACTTATCGCGTAGGGAATGTTGAGGGGTCAACAGAAGCGTTCTTCCATTCCCCATATATGAATAAACAGCGTCGTAAAATGCGATAAACTGGATCGCTGAAAAACGCTCCGTTTTCGAGATATGGGCGATATTGTAAAATTAAGCATTTCAGGTCGCCTTTTTCGATCCTTTATCTACCTCCGAGTTATCGCGTAGGGAATGTTGAGGGCTCAACGGAAGCGTCCTTCCATTCTCCATATATGAATAAACAGCGTGGTAATAAGCGATAAATTGGATCCCTGACAAACGCTCCGTTTTCGAGATATGGGCGATCTTGTAAAATGAAGCATTTCATGTCGCCTTTTTCGATCCTTTTTCTACCTCCGAGTTATCGCGTAGGGAATGTTGAGGGCTCAACAAAAGCGTCCTTCCATTCCCCATATATGAATAAACACCGTGGTAATAAGCGATAAACTGGATACCTAAAAAACGCTCCGTTTTCGAGATATGGGCGATCTTGTAAAATGAAGCATTTCAGGTCACCTTTTTCGGTCCTTTTTCTACCTCCAGCTATAGCGTAGGGAATTTTGAGGGCTCAACAAAAGCGTCTTTCCATTCCCCATATATGAATAAACAGCGTGGTAATAGGCGATAAACTGGATCCCTGAAAAACGCTCCGTTTTCGAGATATGGGCGATCTTGTAAAATGAAGCATTTCAGGTCACCTTTTTCGGTCCTTTTTCTACCTCCAAGCTATAGCGTAGGGAATTTTGAGGGCTCAACAAAAGCGTCCTTCCATTCCCCATATATGAATAAACAGCGTGGTAATAGGCGATAAACTGGATCGCTGAAAAACGCACCGTTTTCGAGATATGGGCAATATTTTAAAATTAAGCATTTCAGGTCGCCTTTTTCGATCCTTTATCTACCTCCGAGTTATCGCGTAGGGAATGTGGAGGGCTCAATAAAAGCGTCCTTCCATTCCCCATATATGAATAAACAGCGTGGTAATAGGCGATAAACGATCGATCCTTTATCTACCTCCGAGTAATCGCGTAGGGAATGTGGAGGGCTAAACAGAAGCGTCCTTCCATTCCCCATATATGAATAAACAGCGTGGTAATCAGCGATAAACTGGATCGCTGAAAAACGCACCGTTTTCGAGATATGGGCTATATTGTAAAATTAAGCATTTCAAGTCGCCTTGTCGATCCTTTTTCTACCTCCGACTTATCGCTTAGGGAATGTTGAGGGCTCAACAAAAGCGTCCTTCCATTCCCCATATATGAATAAACAGCGTGGTAATAGGCGATAAACTGGATCGCTAAAAAACGCACCGTTTTCGAGATATGGGCAATATTTTTAAATTAAGCATTTCAGGTCGCCTTTTTCGATCCTTTATCTACCTCCGAGTTATCGCGTAGGGAATGTGGAGGGCTAAACAGAAGCGTCCTTCCATTCCCCATATATGAATAAACAGCGTGGTAATCAGCGATAAACTGGATCGCTGAAAAACGCACCGTTTTCGAGATATGGGCGATCTTGTAAAATGAAGTATTTCAAGTCGCCTTGTCGATCCGTTTTCTACCTCCGAGTTATCGCTTAGGGAATGTTGAGTTCTCAACAAAAGCGTCCTTCCATTCCCCATATATGAATAAACAGCGTGGTAATAGGCGATAAACTGGATCGCTAAAAAACGCACCGTTTTCGAGATATGGGCAATATTTTTAAATTAAGCATTTCAGGTCGCCTTTTTCGATCCTTTATCTACCTCCGAGTTATCGCGTAGGGAATGTGGAGGGCTAAACAGAAGCGTCCTTCCATTCCCCATATATGAATAAACAGCGTGGTAATCAGCGATAAACTGGATCGCTGAAAAACGCACCGTTTTCGAGATATGGGCGATCTTGTAAAATGAAGCATTTCAAGTCGCCTTGTCGATCCGTTTTCTACCTCCGAGTTATCGCTTAGGGAATGTTGAGTTCTCAACAAAAGCGTCCTTCCATTCCCCATATATGAATAAACAGCGTCGTAAAATGCGATAAACTGGATCGCTGAAAAACGCTCCGTTTTCGAGATATGGGCGATATTGTAAAATTAAGCATTTCAGGTCGCCTTTTTCGATCCTTTATCTACCTCCGAGTTATCGCGTAGGGAATGTGGAGGGCTAAACAGAAGCGTCCTTCCATTCCTCATATATGAATAAACAGCGTGGTAATCAGCGATAAACTGGATCGCTGAAAAACGCACCGTTTTCGAGATATGGGCGATCTTGTAAAATGAAGCATTTCAAGTCGCCTTGTCGATCCGTTTTCTACCTCCGAGTTATCGCTTAGGGAATGTTGAGTTCTCAACAAAAGCGTCCTTCCATTCCCCATATATGAATAAACAGCGTCGTAAAATGCGATAAACTGGATCGCTGAAAAACGCTCCGTTTTCGAGATATGGGCGATATTGTAAAATTAAGCATTTCAGGTCGCCTTTTTCGATCCTTTATCTACCTCCGAGTTATCGCGTAGGGAATGTTGAGGGCTCAACAGAAGCGTTCTTTCGTTCCCCATATATGAATAAACAGCGTCGTAAAATGCGATAAACTGGATCGCTGAAAAACGCTCCGTTTTCGAGATATGGGCGATATTGTAAAATTAAGCATTTCAGGTCGCCTTTTTCGATCCTTTATCTACCTCCGAGTTATCGCGTAGGGAATGTTGAGGGCTCAACAGAAGCGTCCTTCCATTCTCCATATATGAATAAACAGCGTGGTAATAAGCGATAAATTGGATCCCTGAAAAACGCTCCGTTTTCGAGATATGGGCGATCTTGTAAAATGAAGCATTTCATGTCGCCTTTTTCGATCCTTTTTCTACCTCCGAGTTATCGCGTAGGGAATGTTGAGGGCTCAACAAAAGCGTCCTTAAATTCCCCATATATGAATAAACACCGTGGTAATAAGCGATAAACTGGATACCTAAAAAACGCTCTGTTTTCGAGATATGGACGATCTTGTAAAATGAAGCATTTCAGGTCACCTTTTTCGGTCCTTGTAAAATTAAGCATTTCAGGTCGCCTTTTTTTTTCGAGATATGGGCGATCTTGTAAAATGAAGCATTTCAGGTCGCCTTTTTCGATCCTTTTTCTACCTCCGACTTATCGCGTAGGGAATGTTGAGGGGTCAACAGAAGCGTTCTTCCATTCCCCATATATGAATAAACAGCGTCGTAAAATGCGATAAACTGGATCGCTGAAAAACGCTCCGTTTTCGAGATATGGGCGATATTGTAAAATTAAGCATTTCAGGTCGCCTTTTTCGATCCTTTATCTACCTCCGAGTTATCGCGTAGGGAATGTTGAGGGCTCAACAGAAGCGTCCTTCCATTCTCCATATATGAATAAACAGCGTGGTAATAAGCGATAAATTGGATCCCTGAAAAACGCTCCGTTTTCGAGATATGGGCGATCTTGTAAAATGAAGCATTTCATGTCGCCTTTTTCGATCCTTTTTCTACCTCCGAGTTATCGCATAGGGAATGTTGAGGGCTCAACAAAAGCGTCCTTCCATTCCCCATATATGAATAAACACCGTGGTAATAAGCGATAAACTGGATACCTAAAAAACGCTCCGTTTTCGAGATATGGGCGATCTTGTAAAATGAAGCATTTCAGGTCACCTTTTCGGTCCTTTTTCTACCTCCAGCTATAGCGTAGATAATTTTGAGGGCTCAACAAAAGCGTCTTTCCATTCCCCATATATGAATAAACAGCGTGGTAATAGGCGATAAACTGGATCCCTGAAAAACGCTCCGTTTTCGAGATATGGGCGATCTTGTAAAATGAAGCATTTCAGGTCACCTTTTTCGGTCCTTTTTCTACCTCCAAGCTATAGCGTAGGGAATTTTGAGGGCTCAACAAAAGCGTCCTTCCATTCCCCATATATGAATAAACAGCGTGGTAATAGGCGATAAACTGGATCGCTGAAAAACGCACCGTTTTCGAGATATGGGCAATATTTTAAAATTAAGCATTTCAGGTCGCCTTTTTCGATCCTTTATCTACCTCCGAGTTATCGCGTAGGGAATGTGGAGGGCTCAACAAAAGCGTCCTTCCATTCCCCATATATGAATAAACAGCGTGGTAATAGGCGATAAACGATCGATCCTTTATCTACCTCCGAGTAATCGCGTAGGGAATGTTGAGGGCTCAACAGAAGCGTCCTTCCATTCTCCATATATGAATAAACAGCGTGGTAATAAGCGATAAATTGGATCCCTGAAAAACGCTCCGTTTTCGAGATATGGTCGATCTTGTAAAATGAAGCATTTCATGTCGCCTTTTTCGATCTTTTTCTACCTACAGCTATAGCGTAGGGAATTTTGAGGGCTCAACAAAAGCGTCCTTCCATTCTCCATATATGAATAAACAGCGTGGTAATAGGCGATAAACTGGATCCCTGAAAAACGCTCCGTTTTCGAGATATGGGCGATCTTGTAAAATGAAGCATTTCAGGTCACCTTTTTCGGTCCTTTTTCTACCTCCAGCTATAGCGTAGGGAATTTTGAGGGCTCAACAAAAGCGTCCTTCCATTCCCAATATATGAATAAACAGCGTGGTAATAGGCGATAAACTGGATCCCTGAAAAACGCTCCGTTTTCGAGATATGGGCGATCTTGTAAAATGAAGCATTTCAGGTCACCTTTTTCGGTCCTTTTTCTACCTCCAAGCTATAGCGTTGGGAATTTTGAGGGCTCAACAAAAGCGTCCTTCCATTCCCCATATATGAATAAACAGCGTGGTAATAAGCGAAAAACTGGATCGCTGAAAAACGCACCGTTTTCGAGATATGGGCAATATTTTAAAATTAAGCATTTCAGGTCGCCTTTTTCGATCCTTTGTCTACCTCCGAGTTATCGCGTAGGGAATGTGGAGGACTAAACAGAAGCGTCCTTCTATTCCCCATATATGAATAAACAGCGTGGTAATCAGCGATAAACTGGATCGTTGAAAAACGCACCGTTTTCGAGATATGGGCTATATTGTAAAATTAAGCATTTCAAGTCGCCTTGTCGATCCTTTTTCTACCTCCGAGTTATCGCGTAGGGAATGTTGAGGGCTCAACAAAAGCGTCCTTCCATTCCCCATATATGAATAAAAACCGTGGTAATAAGCGATAAACTGGATACCTAAAAAACGCTCCGTTTTCGAGATATGGGCGATCTTGTAAAATGAAGCATTTCAGGTCACCTTTTTCGGTCCTTTTTTCTACCTCCAGCTATAGCGTAGGGAATTTTGAGGGCTCAACAAAAGCGTCCTTCCATTCCCCATATATGAATAAACAGCGTGGTAATAGGCGATAAACTGGATCCCTGAAAAACGCTCCGTTTTCGAGATATGGGCGATCTTGTAAAATGAAGCATTTCAGGTCACCTTTTTCGGTCCTTTTTCTACCTCCAAGCTATAGCGTTGGGAATGTTGAGGGCTCAACAAAAGCGTCCTTCCATTCCCCATATATGAATAAACAGCGTGGTAATAAGCGAAAAACTGGATCGCTGAAAAACGCACCGTTTTCGAGATATGGGCAATATTTTAAAATTAAGCATTTCAGGTCGCCTTTTTCGATCCTTTATCTACCTCCGAGTTATCGCGTAGGGAATGTGGAGGACTAAACAGAAGCGTCCTTCTATTCCCCATATATGAATAAACAGCGTGGTAATCAGCGATAAACTGGATCGCTGAAAACGCACCGTTTTCGAGATATGGGCTATATTGTAAAATTAAGCATTTCAAGTCGCCTTGTCGATCCTTTTTCTACCTCCGAGTTATCGCTTAGGGAATGTTGAGGGCTCAACAAAAGCGTCCTTCCATTCCCCATATATGCGTTAACAGGGTGGTAATAAGCGATAAACTGGATCGCTGAAAAACGCACCGTTTTCGATATATGGGCGATCTTGTAAAATGAAGCATTTCAGGTCGCCTTTTTCGATCCTTTATCTACCTCCGAGTTTTCGCGTAGGGAATGTTGAGGGCTCAAGAGAAGCGTCCTTCCATTCTCCATATATGAATAAACAGCGTGGTAATAAGCGATAAATTGGATCCCTGAAAAACGCTCCGTTTTCGAGATATGGGCGATCTTGTAAAATGAAGCATTTCAGGTCACCTTTTTCGGTCCTTTTTCTACCTCCAAGCTATAGCGTAGGGAATTTTGAGGGCTCAACAAAAGCGTCCTTCCATTCCCCATATATGAATAAACAGCGTGGTAATAAGCGAAAAACTGGATCGCTGAAAAACGCACCGTTTTCGAGATATGGGCAATATTTTAAAATTAAGCATTTCAGGTCGCCTTTTTCGATCCTTTATCTACCTCCGAGTTATCGCGTAGGGAATGTGGAGGGCTCAACAAAAGCGTCATTCCATTCCCCATATATGAATAAACAGCGTGATAATAGGCGATAAACTGGATCCCTGAAAAACGCACCGTTTTCGAGATATGGGCAATATTTTTAAATTAAGCATTTCAGGTCGCCTTTTTCGATCCTTTATCTACCTCCGAGTTATCGCGTAGGGAATGTGGAGGGCTAAACAGAAGCGTCCTTCCATTCCCCATATATGAATAAACAGCGTGGTAATCAGCGATAAACTGGATCGCTGAAAAAACGCACCGTTTTCGAGATATGGGCGATCTTGTAAAATGAAGCATTTCAAGTCGCCTTGTCGATCCGTTTTCTACCTCCGAGTTATCGCTTAGGGAATGTTGAGTTCTCAACAAAAGCGTCCTTCCATTCCCCATATATGAATAAACAGCGTGGTAATAGGCGATAAACTGGATCGCTAAAAAACGCACCGTTTTCGAGATATGGGCAATATTTTTAAATTAAGAATTTCAGGTCGCCTTTTTCGATCCTTTATCTACCTCCGAGTTATCGCGTAGGGAATGTGGAGGGCTAAACAGAAGCGTCCTTCCATTCCCCATATATGAATAAACAGCGTGGTAATCAGCGATAAACTGGATCGCTGAAAAACGCACCGTTTTCGAGATATGGGCGATCTTGTAAAATGAAGCATTTCAAGTCGCCTTGTCGATCCGTTTTCTACCTCCGAGTTATCGCTTAGGGAATGTTGAGGGCTCAACAAAAGCGTCCTTCCATTCCCCATATATGAATAAACAGCGTCGTAAAATGCGATAAACTGGATCGCTGAAAAACGCTCCGTTTTCGAGATATGGGCGATATTGTAAAAATTAAGCATTTCAGGTCGCCTTTTTCGATCCTTTATCTACCTCCGAGTTATCGCGTAGGGAATGTGGAGGGCTAAACAGAAGCGTCCTTCCATTCCTCATATATGAATAAACAGCGTGGTAATCAGCGATAAACTGGATCGCTGAAAAACGCACCGTTTTCGAGATATGGGCGATCTTGTAAAATGAAGCATTTCAAGTCGCCTTGTCGATCCTTTTTCTACCTCCGAGTTATCGCTTAGGGAATGTTGAGGGCTCAACAAAAGCGTCCTTCCATTCCCCATATATGAATAAACAGCGTCGTAAAATGCGATAAACTGGATCGCTGAAAAAACGCTCCGTTTTCGAGATATGGGCGATATTGTAAAATTAAGCATTTCAGGTCGCCTTTTTCGATCCTTTATCTACCTCCGAGTTATCGCGTAGGGAATGTTGAGGGCTCAACAGAAGCGTTCTTCCATTCCCCATATATGAATAAACAGCGTCAAACCCATATATGAAAAAACAGATCCCTGAAAAACGCTCCGTTTTCGAGATATGGGCGATATTGTAAAATTAAGCATTTCAGGTCGCCTTTTTCGATCCTTTATCTACTTCCGAGTTATCGCGTAGGGAATGTTGAGGGCTCAACAGAAGCGTCCTTCCATTCTCCATATATGAATAAACAGCGTGGTAATAAGCGATAAATTGGATCCCTGAAAAACGCTCCGTTTTCGAGATATGGGCGATCTTGTAAAATGAAGCATTTCATGTCGCCTTTTTCGATCCTTTTTCTACCTCCGAGTTATCGCGTAGGGAATGTTGAGGGCTCAACAAAAGCGTCCTTCCATTCCCCATATATGAATAAACACCGTGGTAATAAGCGATAAACTGGATACCTAAAAAACGCTCTGTTTTTCGAGATATGGACGATCTTGTAAAATGAAGCATTTCAGGTCACCTTTTTCGGTCCTTGTAAAATTAAGCATTTCAGGTCGCCTATTTTTCGAGATATGGGCGATCTTGTAAAATGAAGCATTTCAGGTCGCCTTTTTCGATCCTTTTTTCTACCTCCGACTTATCGCGTAGGGAATGTTGAGGGCTCAACAGAAGCGTTCTTCCATTCCCCATATATGAATAAACAGCGTCGTAAAATGCGATAAACTGGATCGCTGAAAAACGCTCCGTTTTCGAGATATGGGCGATATTGTAAAATTAAGCATTTCAGGTCGCCTTTTTCGATCCTTTATCTACCTCCGAGTTATCGCGTAGGGAATGTTGAGGGCTCAACAGAAGCGTCCTTCCATTCTCCATATATGAATAAACAGCGTGGTAATAAGCGATAAATTGGATCCCTGAAAAACGCTCCGTTTTCGAGATATGGGCGATCTTGTAAAATGAAGCATTTCATGTCGCCTTTTTCGATCCTTTTTCTACCTCCGAGTTATCGCGTAGGGAATGTTGAGGGCTCAACAAAAGCGTCCTTCCATTCCCCATATATGAATAAACACCGTGGTAATAAGCGATAAACTGGATACCTAAAAAACGCTCCGTTTTCGAGATATGGGCGATCTTGTAAAATGAAGCATTTCAGGTCACCTTTTCGGTCCTTTTTCTACCTCCAGCTATAGCGTAGATAATTTTGAGGGCTCAACAAAAGCGTCTTTCCATTCCCCATATATGAATAAACAGCGTGGTAATAGGCGATAAACTGGATCCCTGAAAAACGCTCCGTTTTCGAGATATGGGCGATCTTGTAAAATGAAGCATTTCAGGTCACCTTTTTCGGTCCTTTTTCTACCTCCAAGCTATAGCGTAGGGAATTTTGAGGGCTCAACAAAAGCGTCCTTCCATTCCCCATATATGAATAAACAGCGTGGTAATAGGCGATAAACTGGATCGCTGAAAAACGCACCGTTTTCGAGATATGGGCAATATTTTAAAATTAAGCATTTCAGGTCGCCTTTTTCGATCCTTATCTACCTCCGAGTTATCGCGTAGGGAATGTGGAGGGGCTCAACAAAAGCGTCCTTCCATTCCCCATATATGAATAAACAGCGTGGTAATAGGCGATAAACGATCGATCCTTTATCTACCTCCGAGTAATCGCGTAGGGAATGTTGAGGGCTCAACAGAAGCGTCCTTCCATTCTCCATATATGAATAAACAGCGTGGTAATAAGCGATAAATTGGATCCCTGAAAAACGCTCCGTTTTCGAGATATGGTCGATCTTGTAAAATGAAGCATTTCATGTCGCCTTTTTCGATCCTTTTTCTACCTACAGCTATAGCGTAGGGAATTTTGAGGGCTCAACAAAAGCGTCCTTCCATTCTCCATATATGAATAAACAGCGTGGTAATAGGCGATAAACTGGATCCCTGAAAAACGCTCCGTTTTCGAGATATGGGCGATCTTGTAAAATGAAGCATTTCAGGTCACCTTTTTCGGTCCTTTTTCTACCTCCAGCTATAGCGTAGGAAATTTTGAGGGCTCAACAAAAGCGTCCTTCCATTCCCAATATATGAATAAACAGCGTGGTAATAGGCGATAAACTGGATCCCTGAAAAACGCTCCGTTTTCGAGATATGGGCGATCTTGTAAAATGAAGCATTTCAGGTCACCTTTTTCGGTCCTTTTTCTACCTCCAAGCTATAGCGTTGGGAATTTTGGCTCAACAAAAGCGTCCTTCCATTCCCCATATATGAATAAACAGCGTGGTAATAAGCGAAAAACTGGATCGCTGAAAAACGCACCGTTTTCGAGATTTGGGCAATATTTTAAAATTAAGCATTTCAGGTCGCCTTTTTCGATCCTTTATCTACCTCCGAGTTATCGCGTAGGGAATGTGGAGGACTAAACAGAAGCGTCCTTCTATTCCCCATATATGAATAAACAGCGTGGTACCGTTTTCGAGATATGGGCTATATTGTAAAATTAAGCATTTCAAGTCGCCTTGTCGATCCTTTTTCTACCTCCGAGTTATCGCGTAGGGAATGTTGAGGGCTCAACAAAAGCGTCCTTCCATTCCCCATATATGAATAAAAACCGTGGTAATAAGCGATAAACTGGATCCCTAAAAACGCTCCGTTTTCGAGATATGGGCGATCTTGTAAAATGAAGCATTTCAGGTCACCTTTTTCGGTCCTTTTTCTACCTCCAGCTATAGCGTAGGGAATTTTGAGGGCTCAACAAAAGCGTCCTTCCATTCCCCATATATGAATAAACAGCGTGGTAATAGGCGATAAACTGGATCCCTGAAAAACGCTCCGTTTTCGAGATATGGGCGATCTTGTAAAATGAAGCATTTCAGGTCACCTTTTTCGGTCCTTTTTCTACCTCCAAGCTATAGCGTTGGGAATTTTGAGGGCTCAACAAAAGCGTCCTTCCATTCCCCATATATGAATAAACAGCGTGGTAATAAGCGAAAAACTGGATCGCTGAAAAACGCACCGTTTCGAGATATGGGCAATATTTTAAAATTAAGCATTTCAGGTCGCCTTTTTCGATCCTTTATCTACCTCCGAGTTATCGCGTAGGGAATGTGGAGGACTAAACAGAAGCGTCCTTCTATTCCCCATATATGAATAAACAGCGTGGTAATCAGCGATAAACTGGATCGCTGAAAAACGCACCGTTTTCGAGATATGGGCTATATTGTAAAATTAAGCATTTCAAGTCGCCTTGTCGATCCTTTTTCTACCTCCGAGTTATCGCTTAGGGAATGTTGAGGGCTCAACAAAAGCGTCCTTCCATTCCCCATATATGCGTTAACAGGGTGGTAATAAGCGATAAACTGGATCGCTGAAAACGCAACCGTTTTCGATATATGGGCGATCTTGTAAAATGAAGCATTTCAGGTCGCCTTTTTCGATCCTTTATCTACCTCCGAGTTTTCGCGTAGGGAATGTTGAGGGCTCAAGAGAAGCGTCCTTCCATTCTCCATATATGAATAAACAGCGTGGTAATAAGCGATAAATTGGATCCCTGAAAAACGCTCCGTTTTCGAGATATGGGCGATCTTGTAAAATGAAGCATTTCAGGTCACCTTTTTCGGTCCTTTTTCTACCTCCAAGCTATAGCGTAGGAATTTTGAGGGCTCAACAAAAGCGTCCTTCCATTCCCCATATATGAATAAACAGCGTGGTAATAAGCGAAAAACTGGATCGCTGAAAAAACGCACCGTTTTCGAGATATGGGCAATATTTAAAATTAAGCATTTCAGGTCGCCTTTTCGATCCTTTATCTACCTCCGAGTTATCGCGTAGGGAATGTGGAGGGCTCAACAAAAGCGTCATTCCATTCCCCATATATGAATAAACAGCGTGATAATAGGCGATAAACTTG